>JAPKLW010007378.1:0-15206 GCA_026898455.1 Plectranthus barbatus | reverse complement strand
TCTGCTAGAGATGAAAGCTCTGCTAGAGTTAAGGCATCTGCTAGCAAATGCGATTTCTGCTAGAGATGAAATCTCTGCTAGAGATAAGGTATCTGCTAGCGAATGAGATCTTTGCTAGAGTTGAAGTCTCTGCTAGAGACAAGGCCTCTGCTAGCAAATAAGATCTCTGCTAATGAATCAGGCCTATGCTAAAGAATGGCTTTTCTGCTAGACCTGATATCTCTGCTTAAGAAGAGTCACTCTGCTAAAATGATATTAGATGACGATAGCCCTGCTCACTACTTTCTAAAGTAGTATCTGCTATTAGATGACGATAGCCCTGCTACACATCATCGATCTGCTATGATCTTAGCAGAATCATAATCAGCAGAATTACTTCACAGCTGATTAACGAGGCATCTATCAAGAAGATGATCGATATTAAATGCAGTTATATGAGTTTGTCAAAATTTAAAAACGACATCATCTTATATACATCATCAAAAATGATTACAACAGAAGATTCAATCAAAGGGCGAGAAAGGTACAAAGGGATAAAAGTCTATTCCTCGAAGATTCGAGGGACCTAAAGTGAGATCGGTGAATCTCTGTTCTAGCAGCCAACTTAGCGGCATCCCGTAGGGAAGATGAAGATGAGGGAACTGCAGAACACTCTGCCTCACTCTTTGAAAGACGAACGCCGCCCAATCAAATTCTGCTCGATCATCTATTGCCATCATGACTTTCCAGACTTCATGGGAGAAGATCATGTCATCTCGATTCACTCCCACCATCATTCCACAAACTATCTCGAAGAGAACTTGGTAGCGAGGGAGCAGTCCGTATGCTGATGGAGTAGGCGAGAACTCAAGATCTGAAGAGCGCCGCCATCTCATCCAAGACGACCACTCTGGAGCGATTTCATTACTGCGGTAATCCATAACAGAGTTTGGACCTCTCTGTAAATCAAACTCCGAAGCAAAAGTGTCAACAGTCCATCTCACCAAATGATTCCTGAAGACACCTACAATGGAGTCTCCAATGGGCTGACTTTGTCGGAAGAAGAACTGAAAATGTTCTCTTTGAAACGCATGAGGCGTCAAAGAGATGAATCTAGCCAAACCACACGCATGAAGACTGGACATTACCCATTCAGCTATGTGGTACTCTGCTTCGTATTCCTCATACAGACCAGAATCACAGAGGATTCTGTGGCGCGGAACGAAGAGAGATTGAGTATGTTCCATATCTTAGTATGAGTGAATTTTGTGAGAAGAAGAACAAGAGTTGCAAGAAGTCGTATCAAATGAATCGCTTGCCTTTGCGATTTATAAAGACAACTATAGTTACTGCTCATTTCTGAAGCCGAAGAGTCGCTGAGAGGAGTGAGGTAATTCATTAATGAAAGGGTCAAATCGGAAGAGATTATGATCATGCATGAAAAGCAATGTCGGAGGCTATTATGATGATATCAAAAATACGTGGTAGCATCTGCTCACTTCTATTGATATTGGATGCTGAAGATCTCAACTCAGACGTGGGACGTTTGCTTTTCGATATGGAGAAACATTTAATGCATCCAGACGATGGAAACAAATCGGGTTGTGCCATGTCATCCACACTCAAGCTTCAAAGGACGTGGATATACCCACGATCTGACTCTCAACCCTAGCCGTTGATTAAATTAAAGTAGAATTCAATCCTTACCGTCAATTTCTCCTCGTACTCCGAAATCCTCTACACCTTAATTAAATTTTGAATCCCTACAATTTCTTTTTAGAAAATCCCCCACCCCCATCTCTAAAAAACCCTCTCAAAATTCTCAGAAAAACCTACCCAACGATGACTTCAAATCAAGGTTCTTCAACCCCCACACACCAAGACACAAATCCATCTCTAAATCCCGAATCCTCACCATCCGAGAACTTAGAAACAGTCAATCTTCAACAGGCTTCATTTATCTACCCCTCAACCACTTGCTCACCCCTGCATGTTCGACATGCACCCGAGTTCACCGGCATTGAGAAGAAGGAGGACATTGATGAGTCCATCCCTTACTACTCATTGGTAACCATGGCCAGACAGAAGAAGTTGTCCACGCATTCAGCAGAAAGGCGACGAGTGGCCCAGATTATGAAAGACAGGATTCTGTACATGCCTCTTGCCAACAAGCAATTTCCTAAATGGATTCTGAATCTGCTTGATTCCGAATTGCTGGTAAAGTATCTCACTGCTGAACCTGATCAATTTCATCCACACATGGTTGCTGAATTTTATGCTAGGGCTGTTATGAGTGATGATCAGAAATCATTCAAAACATGTGTATATGGGAATATTGTAGAAGTAAATGCTGCCTTGTTATCTCGTACTTTTGGACTTCGAAATTATGGAACCAAAATCTCTCAGTATAAGGTGAATGATATCACCGAAATGGAAAGAAAATGGAACCTATGGAAGAAGCCAGGAGAGAAAGGTCACCTAAGTACGTTCAAGGTTAATACCTCTATCAACACCTTGACAGAGGAATATAAGCTACTTGCGGAGATAGTGATAAAGATGCTCCAGTGTGATGCTGGATCCTACTCGGAACTATCAGCCAAGAAATACGCTGTGATGATGGCATTGAACGATAATGTCAAAGGCAATTGGGCCGAGTTCATATTTGAACGTTGGGTAGAGCATGCCAAGAAGAATGTTCACATGGAAGTCGATGGAACATTCTCCTCGAATGTCAATTTTGGGCTGAAAATCAGTAAATTTCTGGAAATCTTGTTCACCAAGACGGGAGTAGATCGTGGAGTTTCTATTCTCTCTACAGACTACATTCCTGTAACAAGACACAAACCTAAACCGGTCAACATCATAAATCCTCGGAAGCTAAAAGGGAAGTCTAATGTGGATAAGGCTAAACCTACATCTCCAGAGGAACCAGATGAAGCTAGTTTAGCAGTACCCAGACTCCAACATTCCATTCCCATAACAGAAGAAGAATTAGCGGTGTTGAAGAAGAATGCCGAAACAGATCAGTGCTTCAAAAATCTCGACGATATTGAGAAGTTAGGAAACCTCCCAGTTGATCAGATCAACGACATCGTGACTTCGATGGAAGCAGAACAGCCTCCAACTACTATTGGAACATTGGCAGTACCAATTCAATCACCAAAGAGAGTTGCTACAAATCCTCCTGCAACTAAGGCAAAGAAGAAGACCAGAAGACGATTGGAATTCTGACTGACAAGGAAGTAATGGAAAAGGCAGAGGCGGAAAACAAGTCTGCTAGAACTGCTGGAAGAGAGAATACAGCAGAGAAGACATCTAGCGAGACTAATTTAGACAATACCTCTGATCCAGATTACATCCCTAAATCTCTCAGAACTGAAGAAGCGCGCAGTCCAGAGACAAGAAAGACAAAGAGACGACGTTTAGCCACTCTAAAAGAACTGGAGAAGAAAGAATATCAGAAATTCATCAGTAACCTAACTTTTGATAGCAGAGACAGACGCTTTGAACAAGTCAAATCTGCTGCTCAAGAATATATGGCACAGAAGCGCACTGCAAAGCAGATCCAATTGGACGCTCAGTCTACCCAGCAAAGGGAAAACACCATAGGAGATGGTATACCCTCTAACGAAGCCCTGATAAATGAAGAGGCTACCAACACAGACAGCGCCCATGAAGACGTGCAAGAGGAACAACCATCAGCAGAGGCGACAGTTGCTGAAGATAATCCTGTTCCAGCAGAGAACGCGGAAACCACAGACATTCACACAGATGTCACCATAGTAAAAGATGATGAAGCTACTGCTGATGAACTGCAACGCCAAGCAGACGAAGCCAACAGACGAGGAAAAGGGAAAGCTACTTCAGAAGAGGAACCGAATCTCAAAACCTCTTCTGACTCACAGATAAATCCAGCAGAAGAAGGACTATCAGATAAAACATTCTCGAAATTATGGAGATCTGGAGCCTTCACTGATGCAAAATCAAGCAAAGAAACAGATACTGAAGAACAAATCAATACACCTCTTCATGAGTTGCCTTCATCTAAAGAAGACAATGAGTCTCTGCTCTCAGATCTTGAATCCTGCATTTCTGATTCTGATGGAGAATCTGAGGAAATCTTTAATGCCAATTGCCTAAGGAAAGAACAATCTGGCTCAGATACTCCTCTCCGAGTACCTCTCAATGGCCTACCTAGACCACATTATCATCTACGAAGAATCGGCCAATGGTGTGCACCAGTTCATCCTGAAGATAGGCCCAACTCAGATCTTACTCCTATGGCTGAGGAGATTGAACTGTTTGTGGAATCTGAAACAGAAAGAGCCATTTCTGATTTATTCCATACGGAATTAGATGAATCAACACCGGAGGGACGCCTATTAGCAGAAGAATTCAGACGATGGAAGAAGTGCGATTATATCATGCATCAACTTTGTTTTGAAGAAAGAGCATTGGTTTTTGCTGCTAAAGGATTAAATTTCTGGAGACGTGAGGAACGATGGTGTTTTGATTGGATTGATCAAGTTCCGGGAATGAAACAGTTCTCAGACAAACAAGTGATGTGCAAACTTCAGGCCATCCGAGAACATCGTTTTCTCTCCAAATCAGCAGGACTACCTCAATCCACTTTCACACCTGATGGATACTCTGATGCCAGAGTCGAGTTATCTAAACGTCAAGCCAAAGATGTTGTTGCTTACAAGAAACGCAAGATGGAATATAAAGTTCAACATGTAAAGCATCTCAAAGCTCGAAGAGTAGCACGAGCCACTGAACGTGCCGCTCTGAGATTCGATTATCGAGATATGATGTTGGCTAAGTTTCTGGACATTGATATTCAAGACATAATTGAGGAGGCTCAGAAAGCTGAAGCTCAGATTGTCCAAGAAACCGCACAAGTTTAGGATGCAGCTCATCGGATATTGCTCGAGGAATTATGCTATCAGGAGTATGTTGCTGCGAATACCCGTCATGAACAACAATCATCTATTCCAACGAGTCAAGAACTCGTTATGACTACTTCCTTCCATGCCTCTCCCATAACATCCCTGCAGATACCCTTCCCATTAACTGCGGAAATAGCTGAAGCCTTCAACTCTTATTTGCAAACAGCCATTGATGGTCGAGTAGAAGCAGCCACCAGCCATTTGAGAAGAGAAGTTGATGAGATACGGGGCGATGTATCTCATATACAAACAGAGGTCGCTGAAAGCAAGTTAGCTATTTCTGAGAACAGGACAGGTCTTGAGGTTGTTGGAAAGGACATAACAGACACCAGGACTCACCTCGAAGAAACGGTTGTGGCCTATGGAACAAACTTTTTGGCTGCAATCAAAGAGGGGGAAGAAAGAAGAAAGGCTGACCAGGAAAGAAGAAAGAAAAATGCGGAGGAGTCAGCAACAAGGGAACAGGAAATAAAGAGAAAAGAAGAAGAAGCAAAGGAAGAATTAAGACAAAAAGAACTAGAAGCTAGATTAGAGATGCAAAGAAAGGAGCATGAAGCTAAGTTAGAATTACAGAAAAAGGAACATGAACTTCAATTACAAAAGATCGCTATGGAGCAGGAGAAGCTGGCCAAAGAACTGGAGCGTGAGGCTGCGGAAAAAGAAACAGGAGCAGCCCTTCTGGAGAACTTCATGAAATTTACTATGGATAAGTTTGCTGATATTCAGAAGAACAAGTCAGAGGACAATGAAAAGGACAAACCAGCATCCGGCTCATGAACGACAAGGGTAATTTCTTTTCTGAATCCAATTTGTACCTAAACTTGCAATATCATATATGAAATTGGATCAGATTTTGACAAAATCTCTTTGTCCACTTCTGAATTTTACTGGTGTGCTCTAGTTGACCTACACTTCTGGTGTACTCAACAAATCTGCATGTGGACATGACGACTGTACCTTGATTATGAATGCTTGCTGATTTAATGAGTGCTAGAATTTCTAGCATATTGCTCTGTTGCAAACAAATTTAATCATATTTAATCGAGAAATATTCCCCAGCACCTGTTGAGGGGGAATTTGACTTTAAATTTTTTTTTTGCTTGAACCTAGTTGGAAAAACTCTGTGTCAGATTGATAGAATAGCATAGAATTGTAAAACACAGACATTCTTCCACTTATGGTCAGTAAATGATAGTATGCTTTGATCGCACCAAAAAGGGGGAAATTATTGGGAATTATCCCTCAAATCTCTCTTAGGACTTATTTGTAAAAGGTTTTGTTGAATCAAACCTTATTTAGTTGGTCGATCATTTGCTGAAATCTAGAGAGTCTAACACAACTTGTAAAGTCCTGTATAAGTTGAACATCGAGTTGTAATAGACTAATGTGCTGAGAAGAATCCCTAGCAGACACAGAGCAGATGGAGTTAGCATTCAACTCACAAGCTGCTAGAGAAGCAAAGCGAACAAAAGAGCGCTAGCATTTGGCTGAACGTTTACTAGAACGCTAAGGAGTTAGCATTCGGACCTTTCAGCAATAAATGAAGAATCGCAAACAAAACAAGTCAAAGGATCTCAAGGAATATACCTTTAGCAAATTTGAAGCCGGACTGCGACTCTGACAAAAAGGACACACAAGGGACAAGACTTTCCCTAAGTAGTTTGGAAAGTACATCTCTACTTAAAAGTGTTCTAACGAGTTAATCCATTCTTGGACAAAGAAGCCGTTGTGTCTAACGGGTATGGAGATTCAAGTTTTGAATCTCCAACTATAAAAGGCAGATTCAAGAACTGGATCGACTACTGCTTTACTACTTCGATAACCGCTTAAATCACAACCTATTCAAGTGTGAGATTCATTAGACAAAGCGAACGAAAGAAAAAGTAGTCAGTTGAGAGCTCGTGATAAAAAAAACACATTCAAAGCCCTCAACAACCAAGAGTGTCTTCACATTCAATATCTGACACTCAGCCTTGAAGATTCTTGAACTTCCATTAAGAATCTTCAATCATTGGGATAATCTCTTTACTAGGAGTATCCAACAGTCATTCTTGAAAAGGATTGACTCTCACGGGCGTTAGCCGCATACTTATTAAGTTCAGAGGCAAACTATAAAAGCCTCATTTGCGAAGGACAAGTTTTACGAAGGTGTGCCCTTGACTTGACCGGAGCTGTGATCAGAGAAGTTCAGACTCACGGAGGATAGTTGTTAAGTAGCCAGGCCGAAAGCTCACTGCCTACTTAACTGGAAAGGCGATTCCTTGTAATCTGTATACTTTTCTAGTGAAATTATTAGCGATTTGGCTAAGGAGTGGACGTAGATCTATTTGATCGAACCACTATAAATCTTGTGTCCATTTACTGTTCTATTACTTTACTGTTCCAAGATTGTTTTTGAAACCTAGCAACAGAGTTGCTAGAGTATATCTGAAAAATATACCTAAGTGACTACTCGAGCTAAGAAACATTTTTAAACAATCATAAGTGCAAGAGACTTTAATCTATTCCGCTGCATTTTGTGTTAAGTTATCAACACGACGACTCTGATATTTTGGGACCAACAAGTGGTATCAGAGCGGAGGTCACACCAGACTCTCCGTTTCTGAGTCACCTGTGACCAGATCTATCATTTTCCTTGCACTTTTATTCCTGTTTTATCTTTTCAGCTCAGGAAACCATTCAAGGAGCATACAAAATGATGAACCATTCCCTTGGACAGTATGACAGAGAGAACTTTTCATCTTGGAAGAAGATGGCTCTCATACAACTTCAGAGCATACATCCCGAGATGGCGGATGTACTGGTAAGAGGTCCTATTCAGATTATGAAAGCTAACACTTTTATAGGACTAGGCCGTGCTGAAGATGATGCTGAAGGAGAACCAAGACCCCCAAGACCTGAAGTGGTTCCTAAACCATTTGATGAATACACAAGTGAAGACAAAAAGAGAGCTCAACTAGAGCACGTGGCAAAGAAACTAATTCATGATTCTCTTCCAAAGCTGATGAAAGAAAAGGCGCTTGACTTTGAAACTGCTAAGGAAATGTGGAACTACGTGTGCGAGTCTTCTCAGGAGACGGACCAAATGAGACGTAACAAACTACAGGTAGCTGTAGACAAATATGAATCCTTCTCTATGTGTGCAGGAGAAACCATTCAAATCATGGAGGAACGCTTCAACACAATAATTGGAGAACTCAGGAGTCTTGGAAAGAAGTATGACAATGGAGAGATGAACAATAAAATCATTTCCAAACTATATCCAAGAGATGACTGGTTCGCAAAAGTAACAAGTTTGAGTGAAAAAGACCTCAACAGCATGACTACATCTGAGGTATTTGCTCAACTTAAAGCTCATGAATTTATCATATAGCAGTCGAAGAAAAATAAAACAGCTGTAGCACAAGCCGCTTCAAATTATGTTGGCAACGCTGAAGACTTAGCGTACTTCGCTAAGAAGGATTACAACAAGTTCAAGACAAAAAGATCCTTCTATAAACCAGAAAGACCTACTCCAGCATCACCCTCGAAAGAAGGTACTTCCAGTACAGGTACACAAGCAATTGATCTAAAGATCAACGAACTGGAAGAGCAAATGAAGAAGATGCAGAGGATGCTAAATGAAGCAAAAGCTGAAAAGGAGGCAAAAGAGATCCCGTCATCAACATCTAACCATTCTGTAGAGCGAAAAATTAGAACTTGTTTTGAATGTGGTTCTCCAGATCACCTAAAGCATGATTGCCCGAAGGTCAGCAAAGAAGAATGAGATCGTCTGAAGCAACGATTTGAAAGACGTGCTGCTAAAGCCGTAACCAAGGCATTGCTAACCAGGACGGAGATTGCTGATGAAGAAGAGTTTTACTGCTCTTCAGAAGAAGAAGATAGCGAAGAAGCCTTGTTCGTGCTGATGGCAGACATCACTGAAGATCAGTTTGCTGATGCGGACAACGATGCTAAGGAAACCAATGAATCAGCTATCGCTGCTGAGGAAGCAGAGGAACAGGATTCCATAGCTACGGGAACGTGCATATCCAATGAATGGGTCCTGGACAGCGGTTGCTCTGCTCATATGACCGGGAACGAAGAATTGTTCTCAGACATAAGAAGACTATTCAACGGTCCAAAGGTCAAGTTCAGAGACAACAGTGAAGGAGAAGTTATTGGACGAGGTTGCATTGAAAGAAATGGATTGAGAATCATCAACGTAGCACTCATCTCCAACCTGAAGCACAATCTACTCAGCATAAGTCAACTATGTGAAAATGGGTATATCGTATCTTTTATGAATACTGGTTGTGCTATTTCTGATGCTATTTCAGGAGAAGTAAAACTACGAGGCATCCGCAAGGGTGGGCTATATATTGTCGATTGGCAAAGCGGTCAACAACATTCCTGCTTTTTAGCTCTCAATAAAGAGGAAACAACATGGCTATGGCATAAGAGGTTCAATCATTTAAATTTCAAAACTATTAACCATCTTGCCAAAAATAAGCTTGTTTTAGGTCTACCAAATGAGACCTTCCGCAAAGAAGGAATATGCAAATCATGTCAACAGGGAAAGCAGACCAAAACATCCTTCAAAACAAATCCTGAAAAGGAGACATCACAAAGGGTTCTGGAATTACTTCATATGGATCTTTTTGGTCCAGTCACACCACCCACTATAAGTAAACGTCTATATACACTAGTGGTGGTTGATGATTTCTCCAGGTACACATGGGTATGCCTATTAAAGACAAAGGACGAAGTGAAGCTTATTCTACCAAAATTGATTCTCAAGGAGCAAAACAATAAAGAAGTTACTGTGAAGCGAATTCGATCTGACAATAGAATGGAATTCTGCAATGGAGTGCTGATGGATTTCTGTGCTAAAGCTGGAATATCACACGAAAAATCTACGGCAAGTACTCCTCAACAGAATGGTTTAGCAGAAAGGAGGAATCGGACGCTGAAGGAAGCCGTTCGATCAATGTTAGCAGATTCCAAACTTCCTGCTAAATACTGGGGTGAAGCAGTCATGACGGCCTGTTACACACAGAATAGGAGTGCTGTCACAAGCAGATTCAACAAGACTCCCTATGAAGTGTACCACGGTCGTAAGCCATCCATAACTCATCTACGTGCTTTTGGTTCTACATGTTATATTCACAATAACGGTAAATCTAAACTTAATACCTTTTCACCTAAATCTGACGAGGGTGTACTCCTTGGTTATGGACATCCCACTCATAAAGGTTATAGGGTATTAAATAAGATTACTGGCATTGTGGAAATAACATGCAATGTTATTTTTGATGAGTCTACCTTAGTGCGCAGTGAAAACAAAGGAGAAAAGGATAGCAATCATGAGACTAATGATGTCAATGATCAAACACTTTTAAATTCTTTCGAGAATATGAGTATTGATCCGACTAAGTCTATGAATGACTGCAATCCAAATGAGACGCACGCAGCAGGGGACCAAACTGCTGACCAGGCCAGTGATGCTAATGATCATGCTGAGGCCAAACCTACAAACATCCTAACCAAATCAATTATTCTAGAAGTGCTTGACGATGAAGAGGAAGAGACTACCAAGGACATTCCCACCAGGGAAGGGACAGAAACTAATGAAGATCTTGGCAGAGGCGCTACCTAGATTCCGCCTACTGAAGAGGCTGCTGACGAAGCTCATATGGAAGATGGTGCTGTAGGAGCTGCTGAGATTCCAGTTGCCGAAGACAGTGCTGAAGAAGATCCTGTTCCAGGAAATCCTATGGAAGCAATTCCTGTGGAAGTTAATCCAGATGATGAACACCAGGAGGATACTATGGAGAATAATGTACAAGACGATGGGCTCGCAAGGGAAGGAAATATGAACAGAACTGTTAGACCAACATGGTTGCGTGCTCACCCTCCTGAAGATGTCATAGGCAATATCAATGATCCTATAATGACAAGAGAAGGCAACGCTATGTTAGCATGCTATATCTCCAGTGAAGAACCCAAAAAGGTCGAAGATGCTCTACTAGATCCGGATTGGGTGAACGCTATGCATGAAGAACTAGCAGAATTCAAGCGAAATAATGTGTGGGAACTAGTAGACAGACCCGAACATCAAAGCGTTATTGGTACGAAATGGGTATTCAAAAACAAGAAAGATGAGTCTGGCACGGTTGTGAGAAATAAGGCGAGACTCGTAGCTAAAGGGTACAGGCAATACGAAGGAATAGATTATGACGAAACATTTGCTCCGGTGGCAAGACTGGAGGCCATTCGTTTATTCCTCGCGTATGCTGCAAATCATGAGTTCGACGTAATGCAGATGGACGTGAAAAGTGCCTTCCTAAATGGTGAGCTGAAGGAAGAAGTATATGTCGAGCAACCACCAGGGTTCGAACACGGCAATCAAGTATACAGACTTAAAAAGGCTCTCTATGGATTGAAACAAGCACAGAGAGCTTGGTATGGAACTCTTTCAAAGTTCTTGTTGAAGAATGGTTTTCAGAAAGGGAGAATTGATCAAACCCTCTTTTGCATTGAAGACCAAGGAGATATTTTGCTGGTGCAAATATATGTAGATGACATCATTTTTGGGTCTAGAAATCAAGAGTTATGTTACAAGTTTTCAAAGCTCATGACCAACAATTTTCAGATGAGTATGATGGGAAAGATGTCCTACTTTCTTGGATTACAAGTTCAACAATCCAGAGAAGGGATTTTCATTCATCAGAAGAAGTATATTCGCGATTTGATTGCGAAATACTGCCCAGAGAAGACAAAGAGTTTACGGATTCCAATAAGTACGACATGTATTGTCGCACTTGAAAGAGAAGAAGGTGATGTGAATCCTACTCTTTACAGAGGAATTATAGGTTCACTCTTATATCTCACCGCCAACAGACCTGATATATCTTATGCCGTCGGGTTATGCGCTAGATATCAAGCCAATCCTAAGAAGGCACATCTTGACACTGCTAAACGGATTGTTCGCTATTTGAAGTGCACAGAAGGTCTAGGTATTTGGTATCCTAGAGAAGACAGTCTTGCTCTGAGTGGATACTCAGACTCTGACTTTGGAGGATGCAAGATCGACAAGAAAAGCACGAGTGGCACATGTCAATTCCTAGGACACAAGCTCATTAGCTGGTTCAGCAAAAAGCAACACTCTGTTGCTACATCCACCACCGAAGCAGAGTATGTAGCTGCTACTAGCTGTTGTTCGCAAGTTCTCTGGATAAGACAACAATTACAAGATTATGGGATCTCTCCCGAATGTGTGCCTATCTACTGCGACAATAATAGTGCTATGTGTATCACAAAAAATCCTGTTCATCACTCTCGGACCAAGCATATCGACATCCGTCATTACTTTATACGAGATCATCAGGAGAAGGGAGACATCAATGTTCGCTATATATGCACTGAAGATCAGATAGCAGACATCTTTACAAAACCTCTCCCAGAAACAAGGTTTAAGGAGTTATGCTTGAAATTAGGATTGATGGAATTAGATGCAGATGTGGATGAATGAGTCCTAGCTCTCATTCTTTCTATAAGGATATTCTTGGAATCTAATCGTTGAAGATATCTTGACATTACTACACTAAGAAATGCTGAATAATGTCATGAAAATTGTTGAAAAGAAGGAAGCTGAAATCAGCATATTCATTCTTCAGAAAGACAACAGGCTTCAAAAGATTACAAGGAAATAGCAGAAACATCATCAACTACAACATACTCATTTACTAATCTAACAAGGAGCCATATGAACGCCAACAAAGAAGGAGACCTCGGAGCACTCTTCAACCACAGTTAGGGAAGTGAGCCTTCAAAGGATAGAAGTCAAATCCCATCAAAGGGATACCTTCAGAAGCAAGATTTGGGAACGTCTGCTCAAGCAACCAACTTAGCTGCATGGCAGTTGGCAGAGGAATCTGAGGAAAGAGATCGATACATCTCTTCACTCCATCAAAGAAGAATTCCGCCTAATCAACTTCCTTCATCTCCGCATCAATAGCCATCATGGCCCTCCAGATTCTTGGGTTGAATACATAATTCTCAGCAGGGACACCAAAAGTGACATTGATGTCAAAAATAACTCTGTATTCCTCCTTCAACCCCAGACATGAAGGAGTTGGTGAACAGTCATAGTCAGCAGACTGCCTCCACTCACTCCAGTAGCCGAACTCTGGAGCAGTTAAATGGCGGAAGACATCCATGACACGAACAGGACCCCGAGGAAGGCCAAATTTCTGAGAGAACAGGGCCGGAGTCCAACAAACTACTTCATTGTCAAAGCAACTCCATATGGCATCCTTATCAGTCTTACCTCTGAAGATAAAGTTATGCAAAGCTCATTTCTGATAACGTGTCGGCATCGTAGTCAGAAATTGGGACAGACAACTCTCATGAAGAGCCCCCATAACGAAGTTGGCAACACGACAGTTGTTACCATATTCAAAATACAACCCTGATTCATGAAGAATCTGGTTGCGAGTGACAGGCAAATCACTGGGTGCAATTGTTGTATGATGCATTTTGAGACAAATAGAGAAGACAATGGTGTGTTAAAGAGAGTGGAGAAGATGAAGCTCAAGAAGACTAAGTGGAAAGATGAAGTTCAAGACGACAAATGTGATGTTAATTTATAGCCAGATCATGACTTTATCCACAGAGAGAACACTCTCCCAATATGTCTTATCAAATAAATTCAAATTCAGAAGAGCAGAAGTCGAGGAGTCTCGACAAAGGGGGAATCGCCACCTGTATTGGTAAGGCTACTTACGGCAAGTCGACCTACCTGGGTATTCTAGCGCTCTATTCCACGAATGCTTAAAGAAGATAACAAAAGATAGCAAAAATCTCTTCACTAAGACAGAAATCTACCGTCTTAAATGATAACACTTGATGACTGTGTGTGAAAATGGTAGCTCATACCAGACACAAAACTAGTTGCTGAGACACGGAGGCAAGCACAGCAGAGACGAAGTATCAAATGAGATATTATTATATCTCTATTTCTTGGATTTCTTGAAGATGTTGTTAACTATTTTTTTGGAAGATGATTACATCTACAGAGGCATATTCATCATATCTATCTGCCAATATTGAGAATGCTGATCAAAAAGTGTTTGACGACTTGGATAACACATGTCAGATAACAGAAAATAGTTATGGAGATTTCACACATCTTTTGATTCATCAACAAGATGCTATTAAAAGAAACAGGGGAGAATTGAAGACAACATTTTATTCACTATTCTAGGAGGAAGAAGGCCTAAACGGAAAGAAGTCCGAATTTACAAGATTCGTTGATCCTTCTGCTATTTGAGGAAAACTTTGCTCTAACAGCCAACTAAGTTGCATTCCATTGAGCAGAGGCACGGCCGGATAATATTCGATGCAGTCTCGAATGCTATTGTAGATGTATTTCGCCCAGTCTACCTCGGCTCCATCGTTAATAGACATCATGAGCTGCCATGTTTCCTTTGAGAAGAACGTGTCATCACAGTTCTCTCCCATTAACATATTATTAGCCACACGATAGAGCACCCAATAAGGAGTGCGCAGATCGTATGCCGAGACAGAAAGAGAAAATTCAGACGACGGAGTACGTCTCCATTTCTGCCACGCCGACCACTCAGGGGCAATGTCCGTCACATGATGGTTGAAGACAGACCCAGGGCCTCTGGGAAGACCAAATCTACGAGAAAAGACGTCCAGTGACCAATAGATGAGTTTGCCACGGAAGGAACAGTAAATTCCATCTCCCTCCACAGAACAGTCGTCGATGAATTCTCGAAGAACGTCGCTTTGGAAATGTTTTGGAGTAGCAGTAACGAATTGAGTTAATCCACTGCGATTTAACTTCGACATGACGGTCTCTACAACTCGTGGATGGTTATCATACAAAGAGTTCAAACCAGCCTCATGAAGGATCTGGTTTCGGCGCAATTCAAGAGATTGACCTGGTGAATCCATTTCTTTTCTTGAAGACCTTGTTTTGGAAAAAGGGTTGTCGTGACAAGAGAGATACTCACAATCAGGGTATTTATAAAGGGAAAATCTTAACTCTTCTCGTCAGAATTGATCAGATTCAAATTACCAGAGTTATTAATCATCTGTCACTAGACGAATAGGCAGACGCCACGACAGATCGGTCAACATAATTCTTGGAATACGCAATCGACGCTTGGAGAAATATACTCTGAAAATCGTCTTTCCATCTGCTAGAGATGAAAGCTCTGCTAGAGTTAAGGCATCTGCTAGCAAATGCGATTTCTGCTAGAGATGAAA
>JAPKLW010007377.1:0-15206 GCA_026898455.1 Plectranthus barbatus | reverse complement strand
TCAATTCCAACACATCTTCTGCTCGAGACTGACTTGCCTTAAAAAGCCTGGTCGTCATCTTTCCCTCTATACAAGATTCACAGATTTGATACGGTACGATTTGAAAAGAATCCAAGAGCCCATCGAATGCTAATCTTTTAATCCTCTTTAGATTGATGTGACCTAGTCTCAAGTGCCAGAGATATGTTTGATCCTCATCGGAAGAAAACTTTCTCTTTAAATGATTATTATTATTGGATGAGTTTGCAACATTCACGGAAGATTTATGCATACAATCAATGATATAGAGAGAGTCAATTAGTTTGTCACGACAGATAACACCGTTATCTCCAATGATAGAAACTCCACTATCAAAAATAACTGAATATCCATCACTAAACAACTTGGAAACTGAAATTAAGTTCTGCTGATAAACCAGCACATATAAAACAACTCTTAAAGTCATAATATTATTTTCAAAGCATAAAGTAAAATCTCCAATGGCTACTGTTGAGACTCGCTCTCCGCTGCTCATTGAGATGGTAATCTCGTCATGCATCAGCTGCCTTGTCGGCCTGAACCCCTGCAAAGTATAACAAACATGATCAGTAGCTCCAGTATCCACTACCCAAGAATGGGTAGAAACCGATGCTAAACATGTTTCCATTATAAATGCACATGACGTACCTTGTCTACCCGTGCTAGGCACTAGAAAAATTACTTCACTTCGCTTGCTTTTGCATGACCTTGTGATAGCTTTTGCCTTATCTTCTTTATCTAACCTTTTAAGCACTTCCTTTGCTTCAGCAACTGCCTTGTCAAAAGCTGACAAAGTTGGAGCAAACTTGAGTGCTATCATGTCAGACTCCTTTCGCAACAGGGCTCTGAGTAACTCATGTAGAGGAAACTCGTGCATGGCACCGAGAGACTTGATGAAACCATTATAAGAATCAGATAGAGAGTGCAGGACGATGTTTATTTCTCCCCTCTATGATTCGTCCACCTCTCTTTCTATATTTCTTCATAATTTTCATCATACTAACGAAGTGCATAGCCAACGAACTCCCCTCAGTCATTTTCTTGCAAACCAGGTCTTTCACAAGATCATAACTGATAGTTCGTCTCACCTTCCCATATACTTTCACAAGTTCCCTCCATATCTCAACAACACTTTGATATTTTCTGTACTTGGGTCTTAATTCTCTAGAAAGATTGTTCATGATGAGATAGCGAGTAAACTCATCAGAAGCTTTCCATCTTTCATAGAATTCTCGCTCATAGCCAGAACAATTCCAATACTGAGGAGACAGTGGGTCCATGTAAAATATATAGACATGTTTTGCAGTACAGAGTAGTTCCATCAGGGAAAATTTCCATTCAGGAAAATTCGGACCAGTTAAAGGGTTTGATGCTAAGAGGTTAACAATATGAGCAGTAGACATGTCTGAAAACAATAAATTAAAGCAAAAATTAAAACACAGTCGAAAACAATTGAAATAATTAAATATTGAAACCTTATGATAAAACAATATTAATGTTTCCTCCAATTTGCCTAAGTATTACGATTGCAAGCCACACATGTGGACGTTTACTACAAAACACTTAACCAGACTGCATCTTTCAATTCCAGTCCTTTAATTCCAATCCATGCCCGGGTTCCTTAGACAAATGGAGTTAAAAATTGGAGACTAACTTTAGACCATATTATCCTAGTGAGCAGGGATATCACAAATGAGTTATACTCTGGATAACATCTAAGCTAGATTATCACCAAAGTCAACCCTCCCATATAAGGATCTGTTATGACACATCTTGATCCCTTATAATAAGGTTGTGTCATTTAATTCAATCCCTAGAGAACTTATGAAAACTCAATACGCAAGCTACACATGTAGACGTTTACGCATGAACTCCCACTTCTCACATGAATTAAATGTTTGTTTTAAGAAATCCTATCTATTAGAACTTATGAATAATAAATTAAGTAAGCTACACATGTAGACGTTTACCTAATAAATTACCATCTTCCAATAAAGGATCGCTTTGTGGAGGTCTTATTAAATAATCAGCTTAGTAATTTTAATTCATAAGGTTCAATTGCACAAATTATTTTATGTAGCCATAATTATAACATTGCTAAAATTCTATCATGCAAAACATGAACCCTGAATTTATAGTTATAATTAATTACACAAAATAAATCACATAACATGCTTTAAAGCTGTAAATAAAAACAGTAAACGTGCTCTTATTATCTACAACATGCTTATATGATGCGTAATTAATTTAAACACATATATCATGCGAAGAAAAATAATAAGGCAAATAAAAAATGTCCTCGTGGCCTCATGATACGGAATTAAGAAATAATTCTATCTATTACACTTTTGAATTATTTCACAGATCTTCGACTGGGATCCCTCTACTTGGACTGTGATCTGATTTTATTTTAGTAAAACTGGTCCTCCAAGATTTGATCCACCAGAAAATAGGACAACTGGGCCAGTTAACCATATCACGGGTTGGGCACACATTGCAAGCCCGATATCCCGCGAGAACTCGGCCCGACGGGCCACCACCTGCAAACCACTGCCACCGGTGACCCGCCGGCGGCGTGACAGCAGCCATGCATGCATGTCGCATGGCTGCAGCCCGCGAAATCGCCGCCACGGCCATCGCCCACTTCGCATGCCCCCGCCCTGGCTTGCGCCGACGTCGCCCCACACGCCGGCCACCATCTTCTCCAACGTTGGCCACCACAGGTCGCCAGAAAATGTGCAGGGAGCGCGGCGCGAGAAACGCACCCGCAGCATGCAAACCCTAGGGTTTGCGCCGCTGCCGTGCACGAACCACCGCCGCCGTACCGCCCCCAGCCTGCGCCCCGTCGCCCTGAGCCACTGCGCCTCACCACCTGTGATCGCCGACGTCGTCCGAGGGAGGAGGAGCGCCGTCGGCAACTGTGCACGAGCCTGCGCAGAAACATCGTGCGCACACGTGAAACCTAGGGTTCTGTCGTGCCGCGTGCGCTTTGCGCGCCCCGTCCGCTGCACGCCGCCGTCCTCGGCCTCCGTCACCCGTCGTGTCGTCTTCCCGGTGGCCTGCCGCACTCGCCTGTGGCCGTGCGGCCCTCGCACGCAGCGTCACCGTCACCGCCATGGGCTTGCCGCATGTCGTGATGTCGTGCCCCTCACCGTGCACAACCTGCTGCTATGCCAGCACCGTCATGCGATGTCGTGCGGCCCTTCATTCTTCGTGATCTTCATTCTCCGTTTTACAAATTTAATTTTAAAATTGAAAAATTACATAGAATAACATCCTAATACAATTTGGAATTTAAATCTAACCACGGATTTATCTCCTGGGTGAAAAACGAATCCTTATAAAAAGGGCGGATTAACCCGAGAACCACGAGGAACAAAAACACAATCATAAAATCCAAAACCCATTCATGCATTCATTCAATAATAATTATCATGCATATCATAGGCAGTATTATTTTTCCTGACAGAGCAAATTAATCAACCTCGCTCTGATACCAATTGAAGGGATTCGTGAACTGAATCACGAAGTCCATTTGCCGGAATATTAAAAATAAATTGCTATGCCTATGATTATTCATAGCATGCTCCTATTAATTATGCATAAGAGGTTTATGCGGAATACCTGGATGGTAGAAACTTGAAGAAGGAGTGCACAGAGATTTGATCTTGATCTTTTTTCCCGCGCACAAAGATTAATTCCTAACAGATAAAGGGAATTAAATCTGTAAAAATTAATAAATAATTTTCAAAAACAAGAAGGAGAGAGAAGAATGAAGACGATCCTCCTGATCTGATCTTCTAATCTGTATCCCAACTCAATCCGAATATCTGGTGAAGATTCCTTGTCCGGTTGAGAAACAGAATTTCCTCCTCGTTTCTCAGATCTAGTCGATCACCACAGCTCCCAAAATATGGTTTTCTGTGTGCAACATATGATCTTGTGGTGTGTTGTGATCTGAGAAACTGAGGCCTATTTATAGGAAAATACTGGACTTCTATTGGGCCTGAGTTTTTATGGGCCAGACCAGGGACCAGAATGCAAATAGCAAATAAGCCCTATCAATTAATTAATTCTCATATTCAACCCAGAATATAATTAATTAATTAATATTGATTCATTCCATCAGAGAATCAATACTGTCCTACCTATTTGCTACCACGTTTTGAGGTACGGGTTGCATGGGCTCGGTTTATCCCCACATAAGCTCTGACAAGCTATTTAATTAATTAACATCTTATATTCCTGAGTCAATCCACACAAACCTTTTCACTTATGTTTGAACTTAATCAGCGTGCAGGACTTTAGCGTAACGAACCTTTTTGAGCTGCTCAGGGAATGTCACTATCCTATACTGGATGTGGTTACCTAGTTCCAGTACTAGACAGTCATACACAGAATGCTATCACCCAAGATACAGATATACAAGCTCAACTAGAGCTTTTCACTGCAACTCAAAGTGATGCACAATCCGCATATACTTCCGTACCTTTATTTAGGTTTAGGATCTCATCAAGCCATAGAGATATAGATTCTTTTAATGTCTGATAAAAGAATCGATCTCAACTTAGGCCCTGATAAGCTCATTATTTTACTCGCTTATCTATATTATTTTCTACTATTTTATGTAGTTTTATTGAGTTTATATATATATTCTATGCATGAGTCTATATTAGGTGGTATTATGCGCATCTTGGTGTGTTTCTACAGGTTATAGGCCAAATTCACTTGAAAACCGTTTCGAAAGCAGTGACGTGTAAGAGTAGCAGTGAAGAGTTCTTCCATAAGGAGAATTCGGGCTATTGGCACATGTCAATGTATGATGATTTGAGTTAGCTCTCCAACGCAACTGGAATCGGGTCAATCGGAGGTTGGGAGAGGAAGTTATGGCCAAAACCGTGAGACCGCGCAGAAGGGGCGAGAGACCACGTCGATCGACGCCAATCAGCATCAATCGATGCCGAAGAGATGGCCACGTCGATCGATGCCAATCAGCCACGATCGACGCGAGCGAGTCTGCTGGAGCGGAAATCTGATGAAAATCGAATTTATTCATATCTTTAGCCCTAGATTTGATAGGATACACATCCACCCCTTTAAATACCTAATTAAATTCGACTTTTTGATGCATGCAATCATATTTTTCAGTTTTTAGAGTTTGGAGACTTGGGAAACACGAAACCCTTTTATTTTCTTGTAAGTTCTTTATGTTTATGCAATCTAATATGTTTTCTTTTGGATTTCTATCTGCGATGAGTGGCTAGAAACCCTAGCGGGTTCTAGGGTTTGATATTATTATGTATGCATGTTAGGAATAATTAATTAGGTTCATGATTCCTGTGTTTATTTTATAATTCTAATTTAATTCAAGGACCGAGAGGTGACAATTAATTTAGATGTCTAACTATTGATAAAAGGACCGAGAGGTGAATATTAATAGTGGGAATAGGAATGCATGATACAGTTACACTATCCAAACATATGTACTAGACTGTAGGAATTGAACTGATTTGCTTATCAGACTGACTAATTTGGTGTACTTTGAGACCGAGCGGAGATAGTCACTAATTAGTAATCTAGGTTATATTTGCCAAACAAGGAAATATAGCATTGTTACAGTATTCCACCTGTTAAATTAATTGAATCCTACATGTTATCCATAATAGGAATTCTTCCCTAGAATCTGTGTTCTTTTAAATTTGATTTCAAAACTACTTTAATTTTCTGCATTGTTCTCTTTACTTTTATAAAACCAAAACCTATTTTGAATTCCTCAAACAATGAATCTTAGGATCACAATTAGTACATAGGATAATTTACCCACACAATTCCCCTGGATCGATAACCTTAGGGTTTACAAATTTATTTGCCACTGTTGCTATAATTAATCTGTAGATTTTTTGAAAATATGATTGCATGCCTCAAAAATCCACTACACACAAGCAATTTGAAAGAGATGGAAAATTCATCAACAGTGGAAGAACTCACAGGAAGTGTATCGCTCAACTCTCAAGTGTTTAAGGTATATATGAAAGCACTCAATAACATGTATGAAGAAATTTCTACCATAGGCTTGCAAATTTTCTAATATCTCCACTGCTAGAATGTGCACACAAGTCTAGAATAAAAAAAGGACTTTCATGAGGTTGTAATGTAGTCTTTTTGTGAAGGGTAGGGAAATATGGCCAAGTGACTAAAATCAATCAAGTTGTACTTCCTCAATCAATCCAAACCACCTTCTATTCATCATCCACCTCATCTCCTCAAATATATCAACAAATACACAACTTTTTTTTTCTAGCTAATTTTGAATCTCTTATGTTCTTTACATAATTTTTGAATTCTTATCTTTTCAGAGAGCTTATGAGAATTCTAATTATTTCTTTGAGCTTCTTTTTCACACATCTTTTCACCACTAATTTATATTTTCTTATCTCCATCTCACAATCTTTCCACCCAATATACCACAACTCAAGACATGAGCAAAACCAATACTTCTTCATAATCTCATAGACAAGGAAAGAAAAATTTTGTATAGGCTCAAAAGTGGCTAACTAGGGAAAATTCAATGTGAAGGGACAGTGTTTAGGGAATCGGGCTATCAAAGATGGCCTAAGATCATTTCCTAAACTTGTGCACACTATGCAGTCTCAAAAAAGAAAATAGGCAAGTTCTAGAGAAATAAAAACACACATGTGAATCTCACATCAAACGAATCAAAGGCTCAAAATTCTCACACAAGGGTTCAAAATTTCTCTTCCACAGTCAATTTCAAATCAGCTCAATCATCATGCAAGCATAAGTGTCAAATCAATCCTATCATGCGGTATTCTACATTCATAGGCATCTAACCACAATCACGATCAATTAAAACTCAACCCTCAACCGATTCTAATCTCACAATCTCATTCGGGTTATTTCAAAACTCAAATTTTTTCCCACAAAATAGAATAAAAACTTAAAAAAAATTTAAAGCGGAAAGCAAAATAAATAAAGGATAGAACGTTCCATCTCTTGTCCACATCCCCCCAAGCATATTTCCAACTCGAAGAGTGGAATAAGTTTAAAAATCAGACAAAAGAGGGAACGATACCTGGTAGTGGATCTCAGACATCCACTTTTTATCCCTCGGAGTCTTCGGATATCGCGCGGCGTGAATTATTACAGCTGGCACTTTGCGTCGATCAACGTGAAGCCTTCTTTCCAATACCGTTGAGGATCGAAGTGTATCACGCTAGGCTGCTCGGCGTCGATCGACGCCAGGCTGCATCGATCGAAGTCGAGCCGATCTCAATTTTTTTAAAAATTAAACTGCAAAATAACTGTTAACGCAAAAATAATAGAAATTCGAAATTAAAAAATGAAAATTAAAAAGAAAATATGGAAAAGGTTGGGTTACCTCCCAACAAGTGCTTGATTTAACGTCGCAGCTCGACGATACCTCAAATCTGTAGGGTTTTTACCGTGAACCGAATCACCAAAAACCAATTTGAACCAGATTGATTTATGGATATTGCACATAATTCAAATTCACAATACCTAGCATGCTCCTATGAATTTAATGCATATTTGTGGAATGAGAGATTACCGTAATTTCGTTGTCTCTGTACCGATCTTTTGCGTTTGAATTCCAAACCTCAATTCAACCACGAAATTCGATTTCTTTGCGGAAACAGAAATTACAATACTAATTCCCAGAATAAAAATCGAAAAAACAAAGAGGAAGAAGGAAATCTATTGTTCTCCAGATTAGATCTTCAGATCTGTATCCCGATGCTGATCAGATCTACTACTGGTGAGGACTCCGTAGATCTGTGGCTTGAGCAGGACCAAAATCGAAATTTTCCTCCTCTGACAGTGAAGTCGGCGCCTCTCTCTCTCTGCCGTAGGGTTTTGACTGATTTGAATAATCGCAAAAGGTTGGCTAGGGTTTCCAGAGAGAGTGGTCTATTTATAGACCCAGGGTTTTATCCCTAATGGGCTACTGGGCTCAATTCAGCACACTTATTTGGGCCAGACCTGGGACCTAATGCAAATAATAAAGTGGGCCTATAAATTAATTAATTCCCATGTCCACAACCCAGGACACAATTAATTAATTAATATTAATTCTTTTTCACCACAGAATTAATACTGACCTACCCCTTTATTACCACGTTATGAGAACAGGCTGCATTAATTGAGAATCCGCATATTTAAGGTTACCGGACATCCATTAATTAATCGGAGCCTCTAACAAGCTCTAACTACAATTAATTAATATCTTATTATTCCTGAGTAGTACCACTCAAACCTTATCACTCGTGCCTGAACTTAATCAGCATGCAGGACTTTAGCACGATGAATGTTATTGAGCTCCTCAGGGAATGTCCCCATCCTATTACTCAGATATGGTTACCTAAACCCAGTCTCAGGCGGTACTACACGAACTGCTGTTACCCAAGATGCGGATATACGAGCACGTTACTTAGGCTCTCCACCATGGCAAGTCAAAGCAACAATCAACCCGTGCAAACCCTTGACCCTTAGTTAGGGTTTGGACTCAATCAATATAACGAAATCTTGTATTCGCTGATGTCAGACAAACGAATACATCTCACTGCGGTCCATCAATACGCCACCTCTGCGTACCAGCATGTCAAGTAACTAAAACAGACTACTTATTCCGACAATGCCGCAGCCATCCGGACAGACGTATCCTCATACGCTGTCTCGACTGTGATAAGGTTTATGTCTCACTAGGTCAAGTGATCATACTGTCTTCTGTGATCTACAACACGTCGTATGATCGTCCCTATCGGTGAGGCAAGAGGATACCATTGTTCATACATGTAAGATTGTTAACAGATAAGAGAAATAAACCGTTGTATACTCATTACAATAAATTCTTTCAGTATACAAAACCCATCAATCTCCCACTTATATTCAAAGCATAACTAAGCTATTACAGAGTATACAGTCCGTCTATCTAGTCTGCTGTCTCTTTAACCACTATCAGTGGTCGGCATCCACCTCAGACCCAGCTCACGAATATGTCTTTCGTAAACTTTATAAGGCAAGCTCTTAGTAAATGGATCAGCAAGATTGTCAGCAGTGTCAATCTTCTTAATCAGCACATCGCCCCTCGATACGATTTCTCGTACGATATGGTACTTTCTCTCTATGTGTTTGCTTGCCCTGTGAGACCGCGGTTCCTTTGAGTTTGCCACTGCACCAAAGTTATCACAATAAATTGTGATGCTCCTCGGCAAACTCGGGATCACACCCAACTCTAAAAGGTAGTTCCAGAGCCACACCCCCTCTTTCGATACGTCGGAGGCGGCGACATCTTCCGCCTCCATGGTGGAGTCAGCAATGCATTTCTGCTTTGAGCTCCTCCAAGATACAGCTCCACCTCCCAGGGTAAACACATAACCTGAGGTCGATTTCTTCTCATCCTGGTCCCCTTGGAAATCCGAGTCTGTATAACCCACAGGGCACAAATCCTCACTTTGATAAACTAGGCTGAAATTCCTAGTTCTTTTCAAATACTTGAGGATGTGCTTTACAGCAGTCCAGTGCGCCTGTCCAGGGTTAGACTGATATCTTGCTACCATGCCAACGGCACAACAGATATCTGGCCTGGTACACAACATCGCATACATGAGACTACCCACCGCCGAAGCGTATGGTACAAGCCTCATCTCATCTTTCTCCCACTGTGTCTAAGGACACTGCCCACTAGAAAGACGAATGCCATGTCTGAAAGGTAGGAAGCCTTTCCTGGCGAGTTGCATGCTGAACCGGGCTATCACAGTATCCACATAGGATGCCTGAGATAACCTCAACATTCTTCTCTTACGATCTCGTAAGACCTTAATCCCAAGAATGTAGCCAGCTTCTCCCAGATCCTTCATTTGGAACTGTTTGGATAACCAAAACTTGATTTCGGACATCACTCCCTCGTTGTTTCCAAATAGGAGTATGTCAACAACGTATAGTGCAAGGAAGACCACGCTCCCACAGACACAAAGTCGGTAAACACAACTTTTATTTTCCAACTGTGTAAATCCATAGAATTTAATCACATCATTGAAACGTAAGTTCCACGACCTTGATGCTTGCTTAAGTCCATACAAGGACTTCCTAAGCTTCCAGAGAAGATGTTCTTCGCCCTTGCTTATGTAACCTTCGGGTTGCTGCATATAGATGTCCCTACCTTCTTCAAGGTAACCGTTTAGAAAAGCAGTTTTGACATCCATCTGCCAGATTTCGGGGTCCATATACGCAGCTATGGCAAGGAGTATCCGGATGGATTTGAGCATGGCTACGGGTGAAAAGGTTTCGTCATAGTCAATGCCCTCTTTCTGACTTTAACCCTTTACCACCAGCCTGGCTTTAAAAGCCGTGATCTTTCCATCCGCCCCTTTCTTTCTTTTGTATACCCATTTGCACCCTATGGCCCTAAAGCCATCCGGCAAATTAGTTTTCTGGTATACATACATAGCAGTTATGGATTCAATTTCAGAATCCATGGCGACACGCCATTTGGCAACATCCTTGTCTTGCACTGCCTCTTCGTAAGTTAGTGGGTCAGAGTCCTCATGTCCGAAGACTCACCCATGAACATGTACCTTTTCGACTGGAAAATAACTCTCCCACTACGACGAGGCATTGGTGTCGTGTCAGTAGTAGGTGCAGTGACTTGTGGTCCTGCACCTTGCACTAAAGAACGTGTTTGTGGTGTTGTACCTCTCACAGGTGCACCCACATCTACAAGTTCCCCTTCCCTTGGAATTGCATTTTCATTCTCAATTTCTTGAAGAATGATATCACTCCTTGACCTGTGATTACTCACATACTCGTCCTCCGAGAATCTAGCGTTGGTGCTAACAACGACTCTTTGACTCTCAGGACAGTAAAAGTAACCACCTTTCGTTTGCCTGGGATACCCTATGAACAGCATTACTTTTGACCTGCTTTCTAACTTATCAGGTTCCTTCGACAGTACGTGTGCCAGACAGCCCCATACTCTAAACTTGCACAAACTAGGTTTGCGACCAAGGAAGAGCTCAGAAGGTGTCTTAGGAACTGATTTAGAAGGCACCACATTAAGCTCGTAAGCTGCTGTTTCCAATGCGTAGCCCTAAAACGAAATTGGTAAGTTTGCATAACTCATCATTGATCTTACCATCTCTAGAAGAGTCCTATTTCTCCTTTTAGCTACACTGTTTTGCTGGGGAGTACCCGGTGCAGTCCACTGGGATGTAATCCCATTTTCTGACAAATATTGCAGGAACTCGTTACCGAGGTATCCGCCACCGCGGTCAGATCGCAGCGACTTGATAGTTTTCCCGACCTTATTTTCTAGTTCAGCCTTGAACTCTTTGAATTTCTCAAAGCATTCAGACTTGTAGCGAAGCAGGTAAACGTATCCGTACCTTGAGTAATCATCAATGAAAGTGACGAAGTACTCGTACCCTCCACGAGCCTGCATGGACATCGGTCCACATAAGTCAGAATGGATCAATTCCAACACTTCCTTTGCTCGAGACTGACTAGCCTTGAAAGGCCTAGTTGACATCTTGCCCTCGATGCAGGATTCGCAGACTTGATAAGGTACAGCCCGGACTAGGTCCAATGTACCGTCATTTGCAAGTCTTTGAATCTGCTTCAAGCTGATGTGACCCAGTCTCAAGTGCCAGAGATATGTAAGATCCTCATCAGAAGAAGTAAGTTTTCTCTTTCTAGGATTATCAATTACGGATGAATTACATGCAATACTTGCGGAAGACTTATGATTACAGTTAACAACATAGAGAGAATTATTCAGCATTCCACGACAGATAACACCGTTATTACCAATGATAGAAACACCACTATCAAAAATAACTGAATATCCATCAACATAAAGTTTGGAAACTGAAATAAGGTTTCGCCGAAAAACCGGCACGTACAAAACATCTCTCAAAGTTAAAACAGAATCATCAAAGTACAAGGTGAAATCTCCAATGGCAGCTGCACTCACTTGTGCTGCGTTCCCCATCGAGATGGTAACCTCGTCATTCTTCAACACCCTCCTCGGTGTGAACCCCTGCAAAATGTAACAAACATGATCAGTAGCTCAAGTATCCACTACCCACGAATGAGTAGAAACCGATGCTAAACATGTTTCCGTTACAAATGCAAATGACGTACCTTGTCCCTTGCTTCCGCATGCCTTCTCACTTGAAGTGACACCAACCCTCTTCATTTCATTTGACCTCCTCTCACGTGATCTGCGATCAATCATGTTCTTGCACACAGTATGAACCACATCTTTCAATGTGCCCAAGCTGTGCTCAAGATCTGATAACTTAGACTCCCATGAAGGTACAAAGGACTTTCCTGCTATGAGATCAGTGAGCAACTCTTTGAAGGAGTACTCACTTCTCTTAGCTACATCTATCTTGAAGTCATAGAATGAAAGTGCTAAGGAGTTCAGGATTATATCAATCTTAGCCCGATCTGATATACATCCACCTCTACGTGTGAATCGTCTCATGGTGTTATCCATCATTATTACATGTAGTGTCACCGAACTGCCATCAACCATTCTCTTACATACTAGGTCTTTTACGAGATCACAGGTGATAGTTCGTTCCACTTCACCAAACGTGGCCACTAAGTCCATCCAGATCGCAACAGAGCTACAATAGCCCATGTACTTGAGCTTGAGTTCTCTAGACAGGTTATCTGAGATTAACTTGTAAGTAAAATCCTCAGACGCCACCCATCTGTCATAGTACTCTTTCTCACGTCTAGAGACTTTATAGTAACATGGGGCAAGTGGCATCATAGTAAGAACAAACATGTGTTGTTTAGTCAGGAGGATATACTCAATGCAGTATCTTCATTCATGGAAGTTCTGACCAGTTAGAGGATTGAGAGCAAGTATATGATCGACAGTAGACATAGACATATCTGAAACAATAAAGAATCTTAAATAAGAACATACATGTTGAACTTCGAAAACAAATGCATTGAAAACCTTCTAATAAATCAAATACATATGTTTTCCACTAATTGCCCAAGAGTTCCCACCGCAAGCTACACTCGTAGACATTTACGATGTCACCCTCAACCAGAACTGCGGGTTTTAAGCCCCAATCCATTTAATTTCACTACCATGTCAGGATGCTTTTGACACTAGAAATTAATAATTAGTGAAAACCTTAGACCAAGCCATCTCTAAAGAACAGGGATGCAATTCTTGCATTATATTCTAAGATGCTTCTAAGCAATTAACCACAAATTTAACTCTGGCCAAAAGAGACAGTTTAGCATGGCACGTAACCATACCGCACAGCCCTTAAAGCTTTTGTTATCTATAATTTAAATCAATCCTAGAATACTTGTGAAAGAGGACTACGCAAGCTACACTCGTAGACGTTTACGCAAAGCCCTCCCACTATTCACATGATTTAAATTGTTTGTCTAGAAATCCCAACAACCGTACCCATGCACCTCTAGGAACTAGCAAGCTACACTCGTAGACGTTTACTAGAACGAGAGATACACTTACAGCCTAGGACCGCTTTGTGAAGGTCTATTGATTTTAATTAAAAAATCTGCTTAGTATTTTTCTTTTAAAAAGGTTTCCTTATGCGCACACATAATTTCTTTGTCATTATATTTTCCAAATTTTTGCATGTAATTAAACAAGCCCAAAAATTCCCAAAATATAATCCAACAAAAGAAATTAATCACATAAGCATGCTTGAAAAGCTGTAAATAATAAAAGCGATAAATAATGCTTTACCTATTATCTACACATGCTTAATTGCGCACATAAATAAATCACATATCATACGAGGACAATTAAGGCAAACAAAAATTCCTCGTGGCCCCAAAAATAGAAAAAATAAATTCTATCTATTACAATTTGAATTTTGAATTAATTTGGATAATTCCAAATCTTTTCAAATCTTCAAGGGCCTCCAAATCTTCAACCACCAAATCTTTTGGGATTTAGGCCTTTGTGATCCGATGATTTGCCCTAACCCTGATGCAAACCCTAGGGTTTACACAGGATTGTACAAACCACCAAAACACGAGCCACCGCAACGGGACAGCAGCAGCCGATGACAGCCACAGCCGCCGTCGGCCAGCCGCTGCGCGCATGCACTCGCGCCCCTCGCCGCGCCCGCCCTGCCACGCCCCCGCGCAGGCCGCGTGCCGTGGGTGCTACCCGCGCGCGCCGCACGTCTGCCCTGCGCCGCGTGCCGTCGTCCGCCGTAGGCTCCGTCTTCGTTCTTCGTCGTCGACCAGTCCAAATTAAATTTGAAAAAATTACAGAAAAACTATTCTGTTACAATTTTCAAATCTACACTAATCACGGATTTTCTCGTGATTTTACAAAACAATTCAGCCCTACACAGATAAACCACCGTGGGCTGAATTACACGGGTTGCCACGAGGAACAAAAACCAACATCCACAAAAAAATAAATTCATACATGCATATTGAATTCAATTATGAACAACAGAGCCATAAATCAGAAACCTGGCTCTGATACCAATTGTAGGGTTTTTACCGTGAACCGAATCACCAAAAACCAATTTGAACCGGATCGATTTATGGATATTGCACATAATTCAAATTCACAAAACCTAGCATGCTCCTATGAATTTAATGCATATTTGTGGATTGAGAGATTACCGTAATTCCGTCGTCTCTGTACCGATCTTTTGCGTTTGAATTCCAAACCACAATTCAACCACGCAATTCGATTTCTCTGCGGAAACAGAAATTAGATTACTAATTTCTAGAATAAAAATCGAAAGAACAAAGAGGAAGAAGGAAATCTGTTGTTTTCCAGATTAGATCTTCATATCTGTATCCCGGTGCTGATCAGATCTACTACTGGTGAGGACTCCGTAGATCTGTGGCTTGAGCAGGACCAAAATCGAAATTCTCCTCCTCTGACAGTGAAGTCGGCGCCTCTCTCTCTCTGCCCTAGGGTTTTGACTGATTTGAATAATCGCAAAAGGTTGGCTAGGGTTTCCAGAGAGAGTGGTCTATTTATAGACCCAGGGTTTTATCCCTAATGGGCTACTGGGCTCAATTCAGCACACTTATTTGGGCAACACCTGGGACCTAATGCAAATAATAAAGTGGGCATATAAATTAATTAATTCCCATGTCCACAACCCAGGACACAATTAATT
>JAPKLW010007376.1:0-15209 GCA_026898455.1 Plectranthus barbatus | reverse complement strand
ACATTTTCCGCTGCCAAGTTATACCCTGATAATCCGGGACCAACAAGGAGCCATCAACAAATTTCATCAGATTCTGGCAAGTAAGAAGAGGCACGAGTTGCGAACGCCATAACAGAAAATTGGAAGATGATAACTTGATGGTTATCATGTGAATTAAATTAGAGAGGGGAAGAGAATCGGAGTCGGAGGCCATGGCGTGAAGAGAGGCAGCGGCGGTTCCTAGGGGAAAGGACCGGTTAGGCTGATATCATAATAGAAAAATAATATTGGCCTTGAAATATAACTTTATTGATGGACGTATATATAGGAGTTACAAAAGATATGCAAAAATATAAAAAGATATGAAAGGATAACAATGATATGTATAAATCTATTAAGTATATCTAACTATATCTTTATTCTATCACAGAGCAGTCTCCTTCCAACTGCTATTAATTATTACTAGAATTGCACCCTTGCATTGCACGCTCAAATTAAATTTACTAATACATTTTTATTATCTTCTAGGTATTGAATAAAAAAGATTCTCAGGTTTGTATTTGTTATATTTTTACAATCTTAGAGAAAGAATGGGTCTCATTTTAAAAATTAAATGAAGATGGAGTGCTATATATTGGGTGTTGATAATTAAAGACGGGATTTATGTATTTTTCAGCTTGGGCAATTAATTATTCTATCAATTATAGAAAAATAATCATCAAAATGAAACAAAGATTCAATTATAGAATGCATCCAGTGTAATAATTAGAAGATATCATTTCGATGGGTGCATTGAAAGTGATGGACCCAAAAACAAATTAAAAACATTTAAATTTTGGATTTAAATGTTGGATATGATAGCTTATTGTATTTTACTATAATTTCCAACAATACAGTCAATATTTGTTGATTTGAAAATTTAATTTGGGATATATATATATGCATATTTTTTAATAATTTGCGATAAATTTGAAGAATTATACATATTGGATAGATATATTCGAAACTTTTATTTAAAAATATATATAAATGTGACAAAAAAGAGGTGAGCATTATCCTCCACCTCCATCTCTTCCAAAGCAGAAAGAGGAAGTGCGCAAACATGTCCAACCTTCCCCTAACCCCCCTCCTCGCTTGCGTAGGCATAGCCATAGCCTTGTTGGCAAACAACGTAGTTTCGCAGAGCGACCAGACCTCGTTCGATTTCAATAGGTTCTCCTCCCAGGATCAACTAATCTACCACTGCGATGCCTACCATCCCTCCGGCTCCTCATTCATCCGTCTCACCAAAACCGACAACTCCGGCAACCCACTGGCGTCGAGCGTCGGCCGCGTATTGTACTCGTTGCCAGTCGTATTATGGAAACCCATTGGCGGATTGAGTTTGCAAACCACCATAACATTCTCTATCACCGTCGTCGGCGACGGCAACCCAGCAGACGGTATCGCCTTCTTCCTCGCACCCTTTAACTACAACTTTGACAGCATCGACGGCTTTAACGGGAACTTGGGAGTCTTCAACTCCTCAACCGGCCGCGCCAGCGCTGCCTCCCTTTTTGCCGTAGAGTTCGACATCTACCAAGACGAATGGGATCCAAGCTATCCCCACATTGGGATCGACATCAACTCCTCGGCCTCGCAAGACTGGACGTGCCGGTGATGGGGGAAAATGTGACTGCGACCATAGGCTATGAACAAGGAAGCCAGCTCATCATCGTTGGTGTTATTTCCTGTTGGGTATCAGGCCTGCGCGTCTGTTAGGGTTCCTCTTCAGATTCTAATCCGATCTTGAAGCTTTATCCTCTTCGGAACCTTCGACGCCTGGATCTCCTATCTAGAGCACCTCTTGCCAAGCCCGAAGCTTTGAGGGACAAGAACGGTGGCTCAGAACTCACCTATGTGAGTTCTAGCCTTCCTCCGGCCAAAGGGAGAAGTAAATGGGTTGCTATGGTTCAGGGACTCACAAACTCACAAGACTCACCGGAAACCAATTCAAATCGCACAGAAAGGGAATAGAGAAAGAAAAGCTTTTTTTAGAGAGAGAGAGAGAGAACGCGGCGCTTGATAAGGGTTAGGGTCTCAGGATGAATGATAGAAACCGGGTCAAGTCACATTTATAGTGAAGGCAGTTAAAACCGCTCCAACAGAAAACCCAAACCGCCAAACCCAAACCCACAACCAATCCATAAACACAACCTAGAGAATGGGCTCGAAATAACTTGGGCTCGACTAATAAACAGCCCAAAGAACCAGGGCCATCCACACTTACAATCTCCACCTTGGTCGTGGTTGCTAGAATATTTTACTTATTAGGTTGTCATCATCGCCAATTGCCTAGCAATACATGTACTAGGACTTTATTAGGCAAGACTAGAGGTACACTATCACAGGAGATCAGAACCTGTAGTCACAACAAAAATACCTTAAATTAGAAAGGATAGTTACACAAAGTTAAGCAAGTTAAACAAATCAACTTATTGCAGAACACGCAAGTAACAGGTAAACCACATTTAGGTTATTAAGATCAAGCAAGAACATGAGTTCAAGTTAATCACACTGGAGCTAGGAATTAAAGCTCAAAGTTAAGAATGTTTTTACAAGACACAAATTTTTCTAGAGGGAGACACTTAGTTCCCATATCGGCTGGATTATATTCAAAAGCAATTTTCTTTAATGAGATGATGCCCTTTTCAACTATATCTCTAATGAAATGGAACCTAACATCTATATGCTTGGTTCTATCATGGAACACATGATTCTTACAGAGTTGAATAGCAGATTGAGAATCAAAATATAAAATAGGATTCTCAGCTAGATACTTAATTTCTGAAAGTAAGCCTCTAAGCCAAATGGCTTCTTTAAAAGCATTACTCATAGCAATGTACTCAGATTCTGTAGTAGATAAAGCAACAATAGGCTGAAGTTGAGATTTCCAGCTAATGCATGCATCACATAAGGTAAACACATAGGATGTTGTTGACTTTTTATTATCCCTATCATTTGCATAATTTGAATCAACATATCCAACAAGATTCACCACATTAGTGCACTTTAAAAATCTTAATCCAGTGTTTTGTGTGTGCTTTAGATATCCGAGTAACCATTTTAGTGCTTCCCAATGGGGCTTACCAGGATTTGACATGTATCTACTCAATAGGCTAACACTGTAAGCAATATCTGGCCTGGTACTGACCATGAGGTACATAATTGAACCAATAGCATTTGTATATGGTATATGTTTCATTTCATCTGTTTCAGGATCAGTTTTGAGTCACTGGTCCTTACTTAACATAAAGTGAGAAGCCAAAGAAACATTAACAAATTTATCATTAAGCATGGAAAACTTAGATAGAATCTTTGAAATGTAGGCAGACTGGTTAAGAATCAGAGTGAACTTAGATCTACCCCTAACAATGTCCATGCCAAGAATCCTCCTAGCATTACCTAAGTCTTTCATTTTAAAGTGTTTACTTAGGTGATCTTGAACAGCTCTCACAGCCTTCATGCTAGGACTAACTATTAGCATGTCATCAACATAAAGGAGCAAAAATGTAGGCACACTGTTTTCAATCTTAAAGTAAAGGCAGTGATCATGAATGCTTCTTTCAAATTTTAAGGATTTCATAACAACATCAAACTTGATATTCCACTGCCTAAGTGATTGCTTTAAACCATATAGGGCCTTTTTTTTTAACATGCAAACATAGTCAGGATGTTTCAGATCACTAAACCCTTCAGGCTGATTCATATAAATGCACACATCAAGGTCACCATACAAGAAGGCAGTTGTTACATCCATTTGAACAAGTTCCCAGTCATGATAAGCAACTAATGCAAGCATTATCCTAATAGTGGTGAATTAACAACAGGAGGAAATATCTCAGAGTAATCTATACCTTCCTTTTGGGTAAACCCCTTAGCAACTAACCTAGCCTTATATCTAACATTTTTGCCATCATGCTTAATTTTATACAGCCATTTACAGTCAACTACAGACAGATTATTAGCTCTAGGAACTAAGGTCCAAGTCTTGTTTTCATGTAGGTTGTTAATCTCATCTTGCATGGCAGACAACCACAGTTTAGAGTTTGGGGACTGAATAGCTTGCTTATATGTTTTGGGTTCATCACCATCTAAATCTTCAAAAACATTTAAAGCATGCATAGTCAAGTCATATTCATCAAATTTCCTATTAACAGTGACCTGCCTCCTAGGTCTATCTCTAACAAGCTTGTAATCAGATAAGTTGTCATGTAAATCATGTAAGATTTTAGAATTAGAATTGGAGGCTCCACCTTGGTTAGTACAATCATGACAGTCATTATTATCAACATTTTTAGAAGGGCACTCTGATTCATCAGATATATTATGTTGATTTGGTTCATTTTCCCCTTGAATGACATTATTGTCTAACTTAGAAGACTCCACCTTACTCGAAGCACCTTCATGCAGAGTGGGAGGCTGAGTACTAGAGGAGCAAGGAAACTCAAGCTCATTGAAGGTTATGTCTCTACTAATGATGACTTTATAGTCAAGATCACTAATATCCCAGACCCTATAACCTTTAGTACCATCAGGATAACCTAGAAAGACACACTTCCTAGCCCTAGGATCTAGTTTGTCCCCTTTTTTATGAATGTAGGTTGCACAGCCAAAAACTCTAAGATGGGATAAATCTAGAGGTTTATTAAAGAAAACAGATTCAGGACATCTGCCCTTTAAAGGCACAGAAGGGGATCTATTGATGAGATAGGTTGCAGTCATTACTGCTTCTCCCCAAAAGGTTTTGTCAAGACCACTTATAGACATTAAGCATCTAACCCTTTCCAATATGGTCCTATTCATCCTTTCTGCAACCCCATTTTGTTGGGGTGAGTAAGGAATTGTTCTATGCATTCTAATTCCATTAACCTCACAGAATTCATCCATTTGATTATTACAAAACTCTAATCCATTGTTTGTCCTAAGAGTTTTAACCTTCTTTCCTGTTTGGTTTTCTATCTGAGTTTTCCAGGTTTTAAACACAAAAAACACATCAGATTTGTGGCTCATTAGGAAGACCCAGACTTTCCTAGAGAAATCTGTAGGAACTGAGTCTACAATAGGCGACATGAGTCGCCATTTATTAAACTTCGGATTCGATTTATGGATATCAAAATAAATATCATGAAAAACAGTAAATGCCCTATGCATGCTCCTATTTAATTTAATTCGTAGATTCAAAAGAATACCTGAAACTCTGATGACTGATCTACAGATCTAGATCGATGATGGCAATGAAGATGGTGCAGATCTGGATCTGGAATCGATCAAAGCGATGGTGTTCCTACAGATCTGATCTTCTGATCTGTTCCCTTGCTCGATCCGGAAATCTGGTGAGGATACGCTACCGGATCTACGACCGCCTACTCTCTCACAATCTCTCTAGGGTTTCTGATTTGAAAATCAAACTTATGTGGGAAAATGAGAGATTGATCTATTTATATAGATCTGAGAATGGGCTATTAGGGTTTAATAAACCCTAATGGGCTCTGAGCAGTGTTGGGCCAGACCAGGGATCAAATGCAAATAATAAAGTGGGCCTCCTATTAATTAATTCCATGTTCAACCCAGAACATAATTAATTAATAAACATTAATTCATGCCACCAGAGAATTAATGCTGACCTACCCCTTTATTACCACGTTATTAGGAACGGGTTGCATTGACTTGGTTAATCCCCATATTTAAGGTTTCAGACATTCGTTAATTAATTCAGCGTATGACAATTAGCTGTAATTAATTAATCTCTTATTATTCCTGAGTAGTACCACTCAACCCTTATCGCTTATGCTTGAATCAATGATTCAGCCTGCAGGACTTAGCTTAACGAACCTCGTGAGCTTCCCAGGGAATGTCACCATCCTGAAACGGATATGGTTATCTAAATCCAGCCTGAGGAAACCCCACACAAACTGCCATCACCCAAGATGCAGATATACGAGTACATGTAAGACTCTCCACCATAGCAAGTCAAAGTGACAGTCAACCCATGTGTGCCCCTCAGCTTTCAATAGACTTTAGATCCGACCAAGTTACCGAGATCTTTACTCATTCATATGTCAAGTTAGAATGGTTCATCTCACTGTTGATCCTATCAATACATTGAGATGTACCGGTCACACAAAGCAGTAAAGATAAACCGCTTATGGACTTGTGTGCCGCAGCCTAAACCGACAGCCAAACCAGAAACTGTCTCAGCTGTGATAACTGTTTATATCTCGCTAGGTCGAACGATCTATATGATCTTCTGTGATCTCTTACACACCGTATGATCTCCCTATCGACGAGATAACTGGATGTGTTTGTTCGCAATGTATGATTGTTAATTCAGACAGGAGTTGTTTATTGCAAGTCATTAATGATTACCAGTATATCAAACATAACGTTTCCTAATATACCAATCATAATGCTTTTATGTATACAATTCCAACAATCTCCCACTTATACTCAAAGCATTATACCATTACTTTCCAGAGTATAACATGTGTCTATTCTAATCTAGCTATTACATTTGGTCACCAGGTGGTCGGCATCTACCTCAGTCCTAGGCTACGAACGTGACCCTCGTATGCCTTCTGTGGTAAGCCCTTTGTAAATGGATCCGCTAGATTATCCTTCGTGTCAATCTTCTCTATTTTCACATCGCCCCTCGCTACGATTTCTCGTATGAAGTGGTACTTTCTCTCTATGTGCTTTGACGCCTTGTGAGTTCTTGGTTCCTTAGAGTTTGCTACTGCACCAGCATTATCACAATATATCGTGATGGTCTTGGGCAAACTCATAACAATATCTAACTCTTGGAGGTAGTTCCGGAGCCATACTGCTTCTTTAGAAGCTTCTGAAGCTGCCACATACTCAGCTTCCATGGTGGAGTCTGCGATACATTTCTGTTTCGCACTCCTCCATGATACGGCTCCACCTCCCAAGGTGAACACATAGCCTGAGGTCGATCTCTTCTCATCCTGATTCGCCTGGAAATCCGAATCCGTATAACCCACAGGGCACAAACTCTCACACTGATAAACAAGACAATAGTCTCGAGTTCTTTTCAGATACTTGAGAATATGTTTGACAGCAGTCCAGTGCGCCTGTCCAGGGTTAGACTGATATCTGGCCACCATGCCCACGGTATAATAGATATCTGGCCTCGTACATAGCATCACATACATGAGACTTCCCACTGCCGAAGCATATGGTACTTTAGCCATCTCATCCTTCTCCTCTTCTGTTGCAGGGCATTGTGCCTTAGACAGAGGAACACCATGTCTGAAAGGTAGCAACCCTTTCTTGGCGTTTTGCATGCTAAAACGAGCAATTACAGTATCAATATAAGCGGCCTGAGACAAGCTTAACATCCTCTTCTTGCGATCACGCAAGACTTTAATCCCAAGGATGTATCCAGCGTCTCCTAGGTCCTTCATTTAAAACTATTCGGATAACCATCTCTTTATGTCTGACAACACCTTCACATCATTGCCGAATAGAAGAATGTCATCTACATAAAGTGCAAGGAATACCACACTTCCGCTGACGTATAATCGGTACACACAACTTTCGGTTTTGCATTGTGAAAATCCATAGGATTTAATCACATCATCGAAACATTTGTTCCATGACCATGAAGCTTGTTTAAGTCCATACAAGGACTTCTTTAGCTTCCAGACAAGATGCTCTTCACCATCCTTCACATAACCCTCTGGCTGCTGCATATAGATGTCACGACCTTCCTCAAGGTACCCGTTTAAAAACGCGGTTTTGACATCCATCTGCCAGATTTCTAGGTCCATATGTGCTGCTATGGATAGAAGAATTCGAATGGATTTGAGCATGGCTACCGGTGAGAAGGTCTCGTCATAGTCAATGCCCTCCTTTTGACTATAACCCTTCGTCACCAACCTGGCTTTAAAAGCCATTATCTCTCCTTTCGAACCTTTCTTCCGTTTGTATACCCATTTGCAACCTATGGCCCGAAAGCCACCTGGTAACGCAGACTTCTGGTATACATCCATAGAGGTAATTGATTCAATTTCTGAATCCATGGCTTTATGCCATTTTCAACATCTTTGTCATTTACTGCTTCGTTGTATGTCCATGGGTCGATATCATCTAGTCCATCTTCCGGGATCAAGTCCGAAGACTCTCCCACGAACATATATCGCTCGGGTTGGTGAGGTACCCTCCCACTACGACGGAGCACTGGTACTGCGTCAGCAGTTGGTGCAGTTACTTGTGGATCAAATCCTTGCACTGGCGACCGTGCAATTGGTTCCATACCTTTGAGAGGTACACTCAATCTGCCACGGGGTTTTCCCAATGAAAGCGCATCATCGTCTCCAATTTCTTGGAGAATGATATCACTTTTGGATTTGTGGTTTTTCACAAACTCGTCCTCTAAGAATCTTGCGTTGGTGCTAACAACGATCTTCTGATCCTCAGGACAGTAGAAATAACCACCCTTCGTTTGTCTGGGGTATCCCACAAACAGCATTAGCTTGGACCTACCTTCTAACTTATCAGGTTCCTTCGACAAAACATATGCCGGACAGCCCCACACTCTTATCTTTGACACACTGGGCTTTCGCCCATGCCAGAGTTCCGAGGGTGTTTTAGGAACTGACTTAGAAGGTACCAGGTTCAGCAGGTACGCCGCTGTTAGTAATGCGTGGCCCCAAAACGAAACAGGCAAGTTCGCATAACTCATCATAGATCTAACCATTTCAAGAAGAGTCCTATTTCTTCTTTCCGCCACACCATTCTGCTGAGGAGTGCCAGGTGCGGTCCATTGGGATGTAATCCCATGCTCTGATAAAAACTGCAAGAACTCGTCACTGAGATACTCACCACCACGATCAGATCGTAATGACTTAATGGTCTTGTTTAACTTCTTCTCTACTTCCGCCTTGAATTCCTTGAATTTCTCAAAGCATTCAGACTTATAGTGAAGTAAGTAAACATACCCGTATCTCGAGTAATCGTCAATAAAAGTGACGAAATACTTAGATCCTCCACGAGCTTGCGTGGACATAGGTCCACATAAATCAGAGTGGATCAGTTCCAACACATCACTTGCTCGAGACTGACTTGCCTTGAAAGGCCTGGTTGTCATCTTTCCCTCTATACAGGATTCACAAACTCGATGTGGAACTATCTGGATTGAATCCAACGTTCCATCATCCACGAGTCTCTTGATCCTCTTTAGATTGGTGTGACCTAGTCTCAGATGCCATAGATATGTAAGATCCTTATCAGAAGATGAAAACTTTCTCTTCTTATGATTTAATGAGTTATATGCAGCATTCACAGAAGATTTATGCAAACAAGTTATGATATAAAGAGAGTCTTTCTGTATCCCACGACAGATAACACCGTTATTGCCATTGATAGTAACATGACTATAAAAAATAACTGAAAATCCATCATTAATTAAACAGGAAACAGAAATAAGGTTCCGCCGAAAATCCGGCACATACAGAACATCTCTTAAAATCAAAACATTGTCTTGAAAGCATAATGTAACATCTCCAACTGCTACTGCAGACACACGAGCAGCATTACCCATGGAGATCGTCACCTCGTCATCATTCAGCTGCCTTGTCGGCCTGAATCCCTGCAAAGTGTAACAAACATGATCAGTAGCTCCAGTATCCACTACCCACGAGTGGGTAGAAACAGATGCTAAACATGTTTCCGTTACAAGTGCTAATGACGTACCTTGTCCAACCCGCTTGGTCAGACAATCCTTCTTCCAGTGACCAGTTTTGCCACAACGAAAACACTTGCCCTTCTTCCCCGGTGTCACAGTCTTCTTTTTCTTAGAACTTTTGCTTCCAAAGGCTGTCTTCTTGAATTTCTTTCCAATCACCCCTTTAGCACCTTTCGATGAAGCAGGGCGACTACCGGAAGAAACCAAGACTGCCTTTTCAGGTTGCATGACTGATTCAGCCGCCATGAGGTCACTAAGTAACTCATTTAGAGTGTACTCCTTTTTACTCATGACAACATTCAGCCTAAAGTTCTCAAAAGACTTCGAAAGTGAGTTGAGTATGATATCGACCTGGGCTTCCCCGTCAATACCTCCTCCATGCAACGTCAGTTCATCCATGAGATGAGTCATGGAAACAACGTGCTCCATCACTGAGCTACCATCAGTCATTTTACAACTCACAATTTCCCTCATGAGTTTAAATCTGACAGCTCTATCCGATTCCCCATAAGTAACTGTGAGACTATCCATAATCTCAGCTGCTTTGTCATAGTGCTGATGTTGTTGCTGGAGCACCTTAGACATAGTGGTCATCATGTAGCACTTGACTACATTATTAGACTTGACCCACTTGTCATAGAGGTTCCGCTCCACATCAGTTGACTCAGCAGTAGGGACAGCTGGACACGGAGTGTTAAGAACATATTTATGTTCCTCTGCAACTAGGATATAATCCTAGTTGCGCTTTCATTCGAGGAAATTCGGACCAGTTAATTGATTTTGTGCCAAGATAATTATGACATTATTCATAGACATATCTGAAAACAATAATTGATTAAAGTAAGTACATACATGCATGTTGGGAAATCTGTCTAAGGTTTCCTCCCTCAGTAGCTTATTTGTATAGATTGTAGTTTTGGTGGATCAAATCCTAAGTCCTACCAGCGTCAGTTGTCTCTAGATAGCTCTAGATCTGGTCTTAAATGTAAAGTCATGTTTAGGTCTTTGAGTTGTAAGTCGCAGCTGATCAAGACTCGTGCTGACACTGTTCACCAGCATGAGAAGCGCTTATGACTGGCTACTGTTCACCAGTCGGGAAGGATTTCATCAGCAGGCGGCTGACAAAGACTCGTGCTGACACTGTTCACCAGCATGAGAAGCGCTTATGACTGGGTACTGTTCACCAGTTGGGAAGGGTTTCATCAGCAGGCGGCTGACAAATCTTACCAGCAGAATACGTGTTCTTGATTACACTATTCACCAGCGGTGATTTCACCAGTCATGGGAGATTCCAAGAAGAATTAACATCCAGACATTTGGTAGACTTAGATTATGCCAGGGCAAGTCACCAGCAGAGACTGCCAGCACAAGATCACCAGAATGAACTACCAGTCAGATGTTACCAGCAGAATTCCAGATTCTCTCTCCCAGCGCCGTAGAGACAAAAAGAAGATTCGCTGAGGAATCGACTGAGAACCTTAAAGTCATTATATCACAAGACACCAGTCTTATTCCTCGGACTGACTAATAAAGCCGTTCTGACACAGAGAGATCTGTGTCAGATAAAGCGATCAAAGGTATGGATCCTTTCCGGAAAAACATACCTACCGCCGTCAGAAGGACATACCAGGTCTGACACCTTTCCGGATGAGTCCAAACGGCTAGAAAGTTTGAATCAGATTCCGCATCTATAAATACGTCGGAACCGTCAACATTCAAACCCCCCCCGAAATTCTTACGCACGAACTAGCAAAAACGCTGTCAAAATACTTACAGAACTTTCGAGGCTTTTTATAAGCTTTCCGTGTGTTGATTTATCAAACACGAGACTTCAAGTTTTACACTTGTAAGTTAAAGATCTCATTAGGTGTTCTTTCTCTTCCGAGAGAGTTCACAGCAGCTCCTGTGCATCCCAGCACTTGAGTTATTACGGGCGTACCTTGCCGTAGTGAGATTTACGTTCTTGGGAGAACTAAAACACCCAGTCAGCTGAGGAGGTTGAAGTGACGTGCTCGCACTCCGCCAGCTGAGAAGAGTTGAAGAGGGAACCAGGACCGGGAGCGGTTGATCTAGTGAACTGGTGTACAAGGCATTCACCAGCTAGAGATAGATCGTAGGACACCTGTAACCGATTACTCTTAGTGGAATTTCCAGTGCTTCGACTGGAGAGTGGACGTAGATCGATTGATCGAACCACTATAAAATCCTTTTGTTATTTATCAGCTTTCTGCTCTTCAGTCATATTTTAAAACCCAGCACTCAAGTGTTGGAGTATATTCTGAAACTGATAGATAACTGTGCAAACAAGGCTAAATATTCTAAGTTTTGATACACCAGCTGACAGGTCCCAGTAAGCGGTGTAACCAGCGTGCAAGAAAACATTTACTTTATTTCCGCTGCTAACGTTCATACTCTGAAAATCGGGACCAACAAGTGGTATCAGAGCGGTCGGTCTTTCTAGACTGATCGCATATCTGAGTCGCTTAGGACCGAGATCCACGTTTCCTTGCACTCTACTCTTTCTGTCTGTTGATTAGCTCAGGTACACAAGATGAATATTCCTAAGCTACTCAACTACAATCCTGACAAGCACGCAATGTGGCGAAAGAGGTCACTCATTCAACTGAAAAGTTTCCATCCGGAAATGATAGACGTGCTGGAGAAAGGGCCGATCCAGATCACCAAGACACAACACCAGCTAGGAGATCGCCCAGCTGCTGAGATCCCAAAGGCCCCAGAAGAATGGAACACTGAGGACAGGAAGCGGAATGAGCTGGACTCCGTTGCTCACGAAATGATCCTGTCATCTCTTCCAGATCCGCTGATGGAGGAAGTCCTCCAATTTGACAACGCCAAGGAAGTCTGGGATTACCTTGACAGTCTCTGTCAGGAGACAGATCAGATGAAGCGCAACAAATTGCAGGTTGCAGTGGACAAGTACGAGTCCTTCCAGATGCTGACTGGGGAAACCATCAAGGAGATGGAGGCTAGATTCAACGCCATCGTCAGCGAGCTGAAGTCATTGGACAGGAAATACTCAAATGCAGATCTTAATGCAAAGATCCTGTCCAAGATGCCCAAGGAGGACTGGTTCGTGAAGACTACAGCTCTTAAGGAGAAGGATCTGTCCAAAATGACTCCCAAGGAGTTATTTGCTCAACTGCAGGCACATGAGTGGGACATCCAGATGGTGAACAAGAATGAAGCCATCCGGAATGTTGGATCTCCCAGCATCAAAACACAAGACGAAGCCTACTTCGTCAAGAGGGACTTCAAATGGAAGCCCAAGAAGCCTTTTCACACTGACAGATCTGCTGGGCCGCACAACCAGCAGAAAGAGATCCCATCCACATCGGGATCTAACTCCAAAGGCAGCGAGAGCTCTATCGCAGATCTTGAGCAACAAATGAAGAGACTGGCTGTTCTTCTGGAGAAAGCCAAGTCGAAACAGGGAGTATCTCTTAGCTCAACTGATGGAAAATTCGTCAAGAGAGCTCCCCGCGTTTGTTATCAATGCCAATCCCCTGATCATCTTAAATTTGAATGTCCACAGGTGGATAAAGATGAACGGGAAAGGCTGAAGAAGCTCTTTGAAGAGCGTGCATCAAAGGCCGTTGCAAAGGCCATGCTGACCAGGACAGAGGTTCCTGATATACCTGACCATGACGACGGAGAATACGCGTCAGATGAAGAGTCAGAAGAGGAAGCTCTACTGGCACTTATGGCGGCTTTCGGAGAAGAATCAAATGAAGAATGTGCTGACAGTGAGGAAGAACGAGCACTTGCCGCTGATGATCAGGTACAATCTGTTCCCCCAATGCATATCATGTCTGCACGCATTCTAGACAATTCTGAGTCGCATTGCTCCGACTCAGAGGTTGTCACCATAGATATTCTTCAGCAAGAATTTTTAAAATTTTACGAAATAAAGAATATCTTGGCTGGCGAAAACACCTCACTAAAAGATCAGATTTCTATTTTGACCAATGATAGCGCTTTTTTCAACGCGCTAAAGCTGCAAGTGTACAGACCACTGCAGAGGGCAAGTAATAATTTATCGATTCTCAAGGATTGCAGGATCGAAGTATAACCAAGCACTGAAACATAGATACCGTACTACTATCTAGGTGAATCATAAAAGGATTTTGGTTTATCTAAACTAATTGATTTTAAAGTAGTAATAAAACAAAATGAACAATTAACGATTTTAGAAAACTGGTGAGAAAACAGGATTCCAGGGTAATCCACTTTGCATAATAATCAAACAACGTTTTCATGCAATTCAATCCCAATTTAATTTCCAGAGATGTGAGCAATCGCAAATATGTTATCAGGTGATCCTCTCGGACTCTAAACCATAACATGGAAATAAAATACCTAGTGACTCCTCTCGGATGCGCAAAAAGAATTTTACTCTTGATGAAAACCTTAGATTTTAAACCCTTTAAAAGCTCAATTTCCTCTCGGACAATTGTTTTAGTAAATCTAATTTATTTGCATCATAATTGATAACCTAGACCTCTCGGTTCAAAAACTACCAATTCAAATCACAATTAATGGCCAGTTAATCACAATTCATGAAAATCCCAAATTAAATTAGAACATCAAAGGAAAAGGAACATTAAATTGCATAAACTGTTGAATGAATAAATACAAAGTTTCAAAACCCTAGAATCCACAAATGGGTTTAGCCAATCATGCTAAATCCCAGAAAAACAAAAGATGAAGAGTCACAAAAACAGGAAAACATGAAAACTAAAAACCGTAGTCTTCAATCTTCGAATTCCGGAGTGCTCTTCAAGTTCCCTTGTCTTTCTGCCCTTAATTCTATACTCTTCAGTTGAAAAAGTGATGATCGGAACCTTATTTTCGTTCAGAGAGGTCCTATTTATAGTTGAGGCCTTTAAAATCTCCAAAAGATATGGTTTTGGGCTAAAGATTCGCCAGATTTCGTCAAAACGGGACACAGACGGCGACCTGAGAGGCGCGATCGGCGATCGCCGGATATGCAACCGGGTCGCCGATCATGTCGCGTGAGAAAACTTCTGAAATTGCAGAACCGGCGACCCATCCACATAATCGGCGATCGCCAGATGTGTCATCCGGGTCGCCGGTTTTGCACCGTGCGTAATGTCTTCAAAATTCACAACCGGCGACCCATCTACATGACCGGCGACCGCCGGTTGTGTCATTTGGGTCGCCGATTCTGCCTCGAACGGGTTTTCGGCGTTATCTTTTGTATTTTCTGACTCCTTCTTCTTCCCGGTACAAGCTACCATCAGTCGGCTTTTCGGAGATTTTGTTAATCCTTGTAAACAACTCGATTGTGCGTGAAATCTGCATATACAACCACAAACCAGACCAAACGTAATATTTTCTAAAAGAATATGAATAATGCATGAAAACACTACATAACAATCTGATCTAAGGCCAAAAGTGAGCAAATCCACATCAGCAAGGTGCACAAAACGAGTGTTTATCAACC
>JAPKLW010007375.1:1840-13167 GCA_026898455.1 Plectranthus barbatus | reverse complement strand
CTGACCATGCTGCCATTAAGTTTTTGTTTGCCAAGCAGGATGCTAAGCCCAGATTGATCAGATGGATCCTGTTACTTCAGGAGTTCGATGTGGAGATCAAGGACAGAAAGGGCTGTGAGAATGTGATTGCCGACCACCTCTCTAGGTTGGAGTACCAAGTTGAGGGAGATGACCAGAGGATGAGGATTCAAGAGACCTTCCCAGATGAACAGGTCTTCGTATGCAAGGATAGAGACCTCAAGGAGTACTATGCCAACAAGACCCCCTGGTTTGCTGACTACGCCAACTACTTGGTGAGTGGAGTTCCCCCTCCGGAGTCTACCCCGCAGGAAAGGAAGAGATTTCTGAAAGAGGCCCGGTTCTACTATTGGGAGGACCCGTACCTATGGCGCCGATGTGCTGATACCATCATCCGCTGGTGTGTGCCTCAGCCTGAGTTCTTCCGGATCATCGAGGCCTGTCACTCCTCTCCGAGCGGTGGCCACTTTGCTGCCAACAGGACCGCCTTCAAGGTCCTTTCTAGTGGATTCTACTGGCCAACCATCCATGGAGACTGCAAGGCCTTCGTGGCCAACTGTGACAGATGTCAGAGGATGGGTAATATTTCTAAGAAGAGTGAGATGCCCCAAACTCCTGTGGTAGAGGTTGAGATTTTTGATGTTTGGGGGATAGACTTTATGGGACCCTTCCCACCTTCGGGGGGGTATACTTACATTCTTTTGGCTGTTGATTATGTTTCTAGGTGGGTGGAAGCCATTCCTACTACCACCAATGATGCCAAAGTTGTGGTGAACTTCCTCCAGAAGCATGTGGTGACTCGCTATGGCACTCCGAGAGCGTTGGTAAGCGATGGTGGTTCCCATTTTTGTAACCGTATTATTGCTGCTCTTCTTGCTCGCTATGGTGTTAAGCACAGGGTTACTACTCCATACCACCCCCAAGGGAATGGCCTCGCTGAGTTGTCAAACAGGGAAATCAAGGGGATCCTCGAGAAGACTGTCAAGATGAAGATGGATTGGGCATACAAGCTTGATGACGCTCTGTGGGCTTACCGCACTGCTTTCAAGACCCCGATTGGCATTTCACCATTCCAGCTGGTCTATGGTAAGTCGTGTCATCTTCCTGTGGAGCTTGAGCACAAGGCATGGAGGTCGATGAAAGAGCTGAATCTGAACTGGAAGGCTGCTGCTGAAAGCCGGGCTGCATACCTGAATGAGATGGATGAGTTCAGGGAGGAGGCTTATGAAAATTCAATGATCTACAAGCTCCGAGCCAAGAGGTTCCATGACCAAGGCCTGAAGAGGCGACAATTTTACAAAGGAGACCTTGTTCTAGTCTTCAATGCCCGTCTTCGATTCATGCCTGGAAAGCTGCAATCCAAGTGGTCCGGACCTTACACTGTGGTCAACATAGCAAACAATGGTGTGGTAGAGTTAGTTGGCCAGGATGGCAACATCTTCAAAGTGCATGGAAATCATGTCAAGAGGTACTACAGCCCGCATCAGATTGGAGCTGTGGCAGTGCACTATCTGGACCGGCCATGAGCTGAGGTATCGTCGAGCTAACGACGTTAAATGAAGCACTTGTTGGGAGGTAACCCACCAGTTTATTGCTTTATTTCAGTTTTTAGAGTCTATTTTCGAGTCTTAGGTGTTTTAGGATTTATTTCATGCCTTAGAATAATTTCCAGCTTGTAAATATAATTTTCAAAATTTAGGCCTCTGTTTCGATCGACAGGATTCCTGTCGATCGACAGAGGAGTTTGCACAAAATTGTGTTAAGTGTTGAGAGTCTGTCGATCGACAAGGTCATGTTCTATTTCATTCCTTTCCGGTCAATAAGTGTGTCGATCGACTAGATTCTTGTCGATCGACGCAAGTTGTTTTCATTTAAATTTTCAGTCCCGCATTTATTTAATTGATTTATATAATAATAAATAAAATAAAAAAAAAGAAAAATTCGCGCATCTGTCGATCGACAGGAATCCTGTCGATCGAAACAGACGCGCGCGTCTGTTTTTAAATCGCACGAACAGAACCCCTCCCCTCATTCTTTCTCTCCTCTCTTTCGACACACGCGATCGCCGACCCCCCCTCGCTCGACATTTCGTCTTCCCTCCCCATCCAACACAAGGTAATCCTCTCCCCCCCTCTCCTTTCATCTCTTTACTTGTTTTTCCATTGATTTAATGTTGATTTTGAAGTAGAACCCTAATTTTTGCCCTCTTTTGTGCTATGATAAATTGTTGAAATTCTTTCGATTTGTTGCATATGTCGGGCTACATTGGGTCGTTCTAGGTTGTAGGAGAGTCGATTTGAGGATTCATTGTTGTTTATTGTGGAATTTTGGGGATTTGCGGATCGAGATTGTTCCCCCTTTACTGTTGCCCTATGTTAACCTCTCCAAATTGCACATTGTGTTTATTTGCCTTATTAATTACGTTTTGCACTTGGTATTGAGGTTAATTGCATGATTGGGTGGTCAATTTGGGATGGGCATGCCTATTTGTGCTTCTATTTTGGATTTTGATTCCTACACAACCCCCTTTACTGTTGCTTGGTTTCTGCCTTCCCTATGTGTATTCGGTGGTTTTCGTTGCTACTGATTCTTGTTTTGCACTTGGGTGTCGTATGAAATTGCATGATTGGGTGGTTATTTGGTCATAGGCATGCTTGCTATTGGTTGTTTATGTTGGATTTACTTGCTCTAGGCAAGTTTGGGGGAGTTGGTTCCTGGCATATTACTTCTTTGTGCTGATTATGGGTTGCCGTTATTGCAGAGAGATACAGATGGCTTCATCCGATGAGGAGTATGTCCCGACTTCTGATGAAGAGATGCATGAGAATCCGGCGTCTGAGGCCGACGATGAAGAAGATCAGGAGCGGGAGGTGCCCCCTGAGGAACAACCCGGTTGGGTGCCTGAGTTCGCCTTTCCAGATCACCAGCAGCGCTTCGAGGCAATGCAGCGCTTCACCTTGAAGCCGACTAGGTACCCAGATGATGAGGATTTGCTGACGTTGGGGCTTGGGACTGATGTTCAGGATCTGTTCGCCCGATGCGGCTGGGGGCATTTCATCGCCCAAAAGTGGCCCACCATTCCGCCACTCTGTCTGGAGTTCTTCGCCTCTCTTCACATCATCGAGCCACCCCGCCGCCAGGGTCCCATCGAGCCTAACGGGATCCAATTCCAGCTTCAGGGACAGCCTCGCCGGCTCAGCAGGACGCAGCTGGACCGGATTTTTGGGTGTGAGCCGGGGGGCATGTACCTTATGCCGGCTGAGTTCCAGCTTGGAGAGTTTTGGCCATCTATTTCCTCTGTCGCACATCCGGCCCGCTTCAGCAAGTCAAACATGAAGGCCACCACAATTGATAATCCGGTGTTCCGTTATATACAGAAGACTTTTGGGCTCTCGGTGTTCGGCAGAAATGAGCACGGGAAGGCTCGGGGGAGCGAGATGTTTTGCTTGTGGGCCATGCTGAATGGGGTCCACCTCAGTCTGGCAGCCTTCGTCATGGAGAATTGGAAGCGTCAGATCATTGCTACCCTGGGGGACTTCTGGTGTGGAGGGTTCGTGACCCCCACAGCCCGGCACTTCGAGATTCCGGTTGACCATTATACCCCGGTGAGGGGTGTACGGACTCTGAAGATTGATCAGCTGGAGCAGTTCAGATTCATTTATCAGGATCGCCGTCAGATCTTCCTGCTGTTCACGACCGGCGACCGTTTCCTCCTGCCAGCCCCCGAGCTTACTCACGTCACGGACTACACTTTCCGCAATAATTGGCTCATGTCCACTCCGGCACATATGGATCGGACCCGTAGTTCTGATGGCGGGGCACCCACTTACCGGCTGGCTCACCGTCCTGGCACACTGCCAGATCAGAGGATTCTCACTCGCGAGGAGGAGGCCGAGAGGATAGCCGAGGAGCGGCGATGGGCAGAGTTGCAGAGAGACCCGCCGCCCCACACTGCTGCCCCTCCATTTCAGGGAGGAGGCGGGGGCGGTGCTTCCACTTTTTATGCCGGTGCCGGGTCTTCTTCCTCCGTTCCGGACTGGGCTCCATTTCTCCAGTTCATGCAGGAGCAGCGAGCCGACTTCCGCAATTTCCGCACAGAGCTCCGCGAGGTCCGTGACCATCAGTTGGTGCAGGATACCCTACTTGCCGACATCCGGAGGCAGCAGGAGGATTACAACACTGCCCACAATCTTGCCATTGCCGATCTGACTCGTCAGATGCAGGACCACTTTGCGGAGTTCGAGCCAGCCCTGCGCTATGGTCGCAGGAACAGGAGGGCACCGGGCGATCAGCCACCGCAGCAGGATTGAGGTCTAGATTCCTTTCCTACAAGCTGACTTTCAAACTTATTCTTCCCTTCGTGTTGAATAAGTTTGGGGGGAGGATGACTTGTGGGAATGGAATCCATTATTTACTTATGTATTTCTGATTTGATGTACTGTATTTGATTTCCCTGTATTCCAGTTATTTCCCTGTATTTCAGTTCATTTCCCTGTACTTTATTTCCTTGCAGTAGTATTTGCTTTAGTTAGGATTTCTGATGTACTTGAAATTTTCCCATGTACCGTTCTTAGTTCAAAATCTATTTAAGTGTAACTTGAGATTATGTACTATTCCTTCCCTGGATATGAACTTGTTTGATTGATGATTGGTCTGCACTGAGATTGAGACAATTAGGATTGCATGATGAGTAGCCGATGATAGGAGAATACCGCATGATAAGTTGCTCTCTGATTTTGGATTTTTCTTGATTTATCTGGTTTGAATTGGATACTGTTAGGGGAGAACAAAAGAACCAAGTGAGATTTGTGCCTTAAAATTTTCTTTTCTTTCATGTGTGAACAAGTTTGCAGTGGGATTCTAGAATTTGGCTTATTTCTCTATCGAGACTGTATTGATGTAGGACTTGGTGAAAATGATCTTAGGCATCTTTTTTCTTAGCCTTATTCCAAACACTAACCCTATAAATGACCACTTGTAGCCACTTTGAGCCTGGAAACTTCTTTGTTTAAATTAGGATGTGATATAGTGAGCCAGTGGTGGATTGAACTGAGTTGAAATGAAAAGAAAAAAAAAAAGAAGAAAGGGTAGTGATATTGAGCTGTGAGTTGTTGAAAATATGATTGCTCATGGATTTGAGCTAATTTGAAAAGAAAAAAAAAAGAGAGAGAAAAGATGAAGAAAAGTGTTGAAAAAAAAAAAATCTTGTGGTAAACTTGTTGCAAGATGAATTCCTAGAAAAAATTTATAATACAAGTATAGAAAAGAGGAGTTGAGAAAATGATGTGATGTGGGTTGACAGTTGGGAAGTTGTAAAAATCATAAGTGTGTTAGTCACTCAGCCTAAAACGACCTACCTTCTAGAAAAGCCTCATTACAACCAAATTAAAGACCTTTTTGATTCACCGAGTATTTTACTTTCTAAGCAGTGGAGAGATGAGAAATTTGCCTAACTTATGGTTAAGAAAACTGTATTACTTGATGTTGAGTGAACCACATGTTCTAAACACTTGAGTGATGAGTGATTGAAACAATTTTTCCTATCTGTGAGGTTCTTCCCGAAATAGTTGATGATTTGGATTGGATTTTGAATGCATTATCTTTTGGAGGAGAGTGTACTTAGATTGTGACGAATCTTGTGAGGCGTTGCACATCTCTGTTTGCATGAATTTAAGTTTCTTTTGGTGTCTTGATCGAGGACGATCAATAGTTCAAGTTTGGGGGAGTTGATAAGTGCGCTATTTCGTTCACTTATCTATGGATTTTCTCGTTGTTTTGATAGATTTAGAGTGTGTTTACTTTGAATTCTGAGCATCGCATGACTTTTGTACCTAATTTGCTTGTCATGCTGAAAAATACAGGTTTTTAGAGAGAAAATTGGCTAAGTGAGAAAAAGAGCCGTGTGGTGAAGACCTCTGTGTCGATCGACTGACATTGTGTCGATCGAAACAGAGGCACATGAAGAATCGAGAGATCAAGGAAGTTCAGAGCGGTCGACAGGATGCATGTCGACCGTGTGAGATCCTGTCGACCGACAGAATGTTTGTCGACCGACAGGGAGTTCAACGCGAAGGATTAAGTCTGAAGCACCCATTTCGATCGACTGGCGTGGTGTCGATCGAAATACGGGTCGGAAAAATTGGAAGTTGCTGTTTTTAATTTATTTCCATATTGGGACAATTTAAACCTAGTATATATTATTTTATTAGGCGATTTTTGACATTCATGCTGTTTTGGAGACTTGAACCCTAGAGTTTTTCTTGTTCTTGAGTTGCTTTTGCTTTGTGGTGAGATTGGACTCGAACCTTTGAAGATTGGATGCAATATCAAGACTTGTTTCCTCTATGAAGTTTTATTACAGGTTTTATCCTTTCATGATTATGTTTAACATGAATATGAGTAGGTAAATCCTTATTCAGATTCTAGGGCTTATGTGATTGTCTTGGATGCATGTTTAGGTGATCGAATCGATCAATCCTTTAATTGGTTTAATAATTCTTGTGCTTTTTCAAATCTGATTGAATTGGCCATTTAATTAGATTTTCATAATTAATTAATTTGAGACTGCAAAGTGAAAATTGATTAATGGATTTAAGAATTTTTAATATGGATTTTAATTATGTCTGAAAAGAGGAATTAGATCCATAGGAATAAATCTGATGTTTTGAGGAGTTGTTAATTTTCCTAGAGACCGAGAGGATATAGGAAATTGATAATCTACTTTATGAATTGCCAAAGCCTGGAATTTGTAATACTTTTCTGATGTTCCACCAAATCTTTATCTTGAATTGATCGATGAAATTCCCTTGCATGCTATCCTTGACATGAACTTGCCCTGGAATCTGAACTTTTCTCAAGAAGTTTTCAAAACATATTTAATTAGTTGCTTTAATTTAATTTTCTTGCAAAATTAGTTTTAAATCCCAAAACCCTTTCAAAATTCTGTTTACTTGGACAACAAACCGAAAACAAATGGTTCAATATATGAGGTATTCGATATTACAATCTCCGTGGGATCGATAATATTAACTTGTCACTACACTATAAAAAATCATTATAAAAAAATAGTGATCAAATTTTGGCGCCGTTGCCGGGGATTGTTAAGAATTATCTTGTTATTGAATCTGTTTAGGGTTGTTGATTTAAGTTGTAATTTTAATTCTAATTTCCCTTTCAGTTTTTGCAAAAATTCTTATTATTTCCTTTAAAAATTCGCCAGTTTTTCCTTCAAGTTTTTCCCTCTGTTTCGACCGACAGAATAATTTTCGACCGACTGACCGTCTGTCGATCGACAAGATTTCTGTCGACCGACAGAGAAACTGTTTTTCAGATTTTACCTATTTTCTCGTTCAGTTTGTGTGTTAGTTAATTTAATTCAGTTTTATTGCTGTTCTAAGTATACTCACTGTTCCCGTAACTGATTTTCAGGTAGTTAATGCACACAAGGAGGAGTGGTAAGGAACCGATTCCTATCGACCCTGAGATTGAGGCTACTTGCAGAAGAAACAACAGCCGGAGACACCGAGAGGAAGCCGCTTCCAGCAGTGAAACTGTCAAGATGGCCGACAATAATCAAGAGAACATTCCCAACCTCACTCCCGAGCAAACAGCTGAGCTGTTGAGAGAGATGCACGCCATGCTAGAGCGTATGGTTATGCTGGAGCAGGAAAGAGGCAGAAAAGGGAACAACGATCCACCTGAGGAATCCTCAGATGATGAAGATGAGGATGATGACCCAGGGAATGATGCTGATGAGGATGAAGATGCTATCCAGAAGAGATACAGACCTAAGTTCCAGGAGATCGATTTCAGCATTGGCATCAATGCCAATAACTTTGAGCTGAAGACTGGGTTGGTGCAGATGGTTCAGCAGAGTCAGTATGGGGGCCGAGCTACTGAGGACCCCTATGCTCATCTTGACAAATTCATCATGCTCTGCAACACCGTGAAGATCAATGGAGTCAGCAAGAGTGCCATGCGGATGAGGCTCTTTGCCTTTTCTCTGCGTGACAAGGCCCAGTCATGGTTTACTGCGTTGGATAAGTCCAACATCGGCACCTGGAAGGAACTGAGGGATGAATTTTTAATGAATTTCTTTCCTCCAAGCACCATCAGGAAAAGGAAGAAGGATATCATGAGATTTGCTCAGAGGCACGATGAGAATTTCTATGAGGCCTGGGAGAGGTACAAGGAGTTGCTGCGGTTGTGTCCTGGTCACAATCTTTGTTTGGCAAATCAAGTGGAAACTTTCTATGAAGGATTGAATGAGAAGACTGTCGAACTGGTGGATTCCACATTGGGAGATTCTGTGATGACTAAGGGTCCCAAGAAAGCCATGGCCTTCTTTCAGAAGATGGCAACTAACAGTCAAAGGTGGTCTAGCAGCCGCAAGGAGTCAGTCAAAGCCGTGGAGAAGGTAGCAAAGCCTGAGGTAGATCTAATGGGAGAGATCAAGAAGTTGAGAGAGGACTTCGCCAAGATGGAATCTGGACGAACCATTGCTGCTGTCGAGCCAGTTTCGTCCTCTTCCGGTGAGACAGATGCTGCCGATGTCAATTTTATCCAAAGAGGTGGCTATCAGAACAACAACAAAGGTGGATATTCTCAGAACCAAGGCTACAACCAGAACTACAACCAAGGCTACAATCCCAACCGAGCAAGGAATCACCCAGGTTTTTCATACTCAAATCCTGAAGCTGCCGAGCAACCTCCCGCTGGATTCAAGGTGGAGAATGGAGAGATTGTCGAGCCAAAGAAGAAGCTGAGCCTCGAGGAAATTTTAGCCAAATTCATGCAGGGGTCTGACAAGAGAGTTGGAAACTTGGAGAAAGAAGTGGAAGGTATCAACTCCAAAGTTGATAGAGTGGAGAAACATGCTCAGATCATAGAGACGCAGGTCAGCCAGATTGCCGCATCTCTTGGTGCACAACATAAACAAGGGCAATTACCGAGCAACACTCAGGCCAATCCGAAGAATCAGAGGAATCAGGTCAATGCCATTACTTTGAGGGGTGGCAAGTCTTACAAGGGACCCGAACACAAAGGGGCCGAATCTGAGGCCGAAGAAGGGAGTGAAAAGGAGCAGGAGTCCGAGGCAGAAATCTCTATTTCGACCGACAGACATCCTGTCGATCGAAATAGAGGTCCAGAACCAGAACAGGAGTCAGGCGGTTTTGTCGATCGACAGAACCCCTGTCGATCGACACAGCTACCAGGTCAGGGTGAAAAATTGCCCCCGATGCCGTATCCGCAGCAATTTGCCAAGAAAAAGGTGAATGAGAGGTATGCACGTTTTTTAGAGAATATGAAGAAGGTGCACATCAATATTTCTCTCGTGGAAGCTCTGCAGGAGATGCCGGGGTACATCAAATTCCTCAAGGTTATGGTCGCGCAGAAGAGACCTATGCTACAGCACGAGACAGTGAACCTGTTTGAGGAATGCAGTGCTATTATTCAGAAGAAGCTGCCTCTGAAAAGAGAGGATCCGGGTTCTTTCACTATTTCTTGTGTCATAGGTGGAGAGACATTCGGCAAGGTGCTTTGCGATTCTGGAGCAAGCATCAATCTGATGCCGTTATCCATTTTCAAGAGACTGGAGATTGGAGATATCAAGCCAACTACCATCACTCTTCAAATGGCTGATAGATCGATTTCCTATCCAAGAGGAATTGTGGAGGATGTCCTAGTGAAGGTTAAAGATTTCATACTCCCGGCTGACTTCGTTGTTTTAGACATGGAGGAGGATCACAACATCCCGCTGATTCTGGGGAGACCGTTTCTGAGGACCGGAGGAGCCCTGATCGATATTCAAGAAGGGAAGCTGACATTCCGAGTCGACAATGAGTCTGTGACCTTCGACATTTTCAAGTCCATGCAAAAACACGATGATGGGAGTTACAAAGAAGAATGCCATATGATAGACAGTTTTGATCCGGTGATTTCTTCTCCTTTGCTTTCTTTGCATGCTGAAACTGATTTTCTTGAGCAATGTCTTCACCACTCCTTGTTTTCTTTTTCAGAGCTTGATGAAGCCTGTGACGAGCTCCTGGACTTTATTGTGGACTTAGATGTGAAGGAGGAGTTACCTAGGGCAAAGGAGAACCAAAGGGAGCCTCTGCCAATCCAATTTCTGAAAGAAGCAGAAAAAAATCGAGCTGGTGCCTCTGTTTTGCTCGATAGGACTGGAGTGTCGAGCAGTGAAAATTTGCCTCCCTGTCGATCGACAGGGAGGGTGTCGATCGACACAAATCCCAAAATCCAACCAGTCGACAGGCAGACCAGGAGGAAGAAGAAGAAGGAAGTAGCCTCTGTTTTGATCGACAGAGAAGCCTTGTCGACCGACACAGCCGCACCTGAGGCTGAAAAACGGCCCGAACCACCTGTTTTGGAGCTGAAACCTCTTCCTTCTCATTTACAGTATGCTTATTTGGGTTCTGATAACACTTATCCTGTAATTGTGTCTTCTTTTCTTAGTTCTACAGAGTTGGACAAGCTGCTCCGAGTCTTGAGGGACCACAAGTCAGCTATCGGATGGACACTGGCAGATATCAAAGGAATCAGTCCAACCATATGCCAGCACAGGATTAATCTGGAAGAAGAGGCTAAGCCGAAGAGACAAGCTCAAAGAAGACTCAATCCCACCATGCAAGAGGTCGTGAAGAAGGAAGTACTGAAGCTTCTAGACAATGGGATGATCTATCCCATCTCCGACAGTCAATGGGTGAGTCCGACACAGGTTGTGGCCAAGAAGGGGGGAATGCAGATTGTGAAGAACGAGGATGGCGAAGAGGTGGCGACGAGACCTGTCACAGGATGGCGGTTTTGCATCGACTACCGAGCTCTGAATGCCGCCACATGCAAAGATCACTTCCCGCTACCCTTCATCGATCAGATGCTTGACAGACTTTCAGGTTATCCCTATTACTGCTTTCTTGATGGTTATTCTGGTTATAACCAAATTGCAGTAGCTCCGGAAGATCAGCATAAGACGGCCTTCACCTGACCATATGGAGTCTTTGCCTACCGGCGAATGCCCTTCGGTTTGTGCAATGCACCTGCTACTTTTCAGAGGTGTATGATGTCTATTTTTCATGATCTTATTGAGCACATTATGGAGGTTTTTATGGATGACTTCTCTGTTTTTGGTAGCTCGTTTGATGCTTGCTTGCAGAATTTAACTACAGTGATGGAGAGGTGTGCTGAGACAAACCTGTGCCTGAACTGGGAGAAGTGCCACTTCATGGTGAAGGAAGGGATAGTACAAGGACATCGGGTGTCATCTGAAGGTTTAGAGGTGGACAAGGCCAAGA
>JAPKLW010007374.1:0-15210 GCA_026898455.1 Plectranthus barbatus | reverse complement strand
TATGTTATATGATGATGCTATGAAGTGTTTGGTGTCTGAAATTATGGATATATGATGATATATGATGATGAGCCACGAAATTGATGAAAGCATGATATAATGAGACATGCTGTGAATGAACTGTGTAGTGAATAGAGATGTTTGGTTGTGGCAGACGGACCAAATGGAGTCCTATTAAGCTGAAAATAAAATATGTGGTACCAGAATATCTTATAAAGATAATGGATTTGGTGTCATGTCAAAATGTCTTGTGGTCTGAAAGTTATGCGTTCTACAAAAATATGTGTCAATCTGTGTTGCATTGTGATAAATGGTTTTGAAACTATAGTTAGGCAAGTTAGAAAATTCTCACATTTCACACATAGGTGGGAGACCCATTTCGGAACATGCATATAAAATTTCAAGTCATTATCATGAGTAATTTGGCCGAAATGAAATTTTGGAGTCGAACCCCTGTTTCTGAAGTAGCCCAAAAACGCCCAGGAAATTCAAACTCCCCCAGTCCATATCTCCCAAACGACAAGTGATTTTTACGAACCGTAAAATGGAACATGTCCACTTTAAAATATAGTTTATGCATGTCTAATTTCATACCTTAAGTCTCTGTAGATCTGAAATTACATTCTTTTTAAAATGATATGATTTGAGAGTTCTAGCCGTTATAAAATCATGTGCCATTTCTGTACGACCTACATTGTTGGCTTAATTCAGAACAAAGTGCTTAGAGTTCAGCCATGAAAATTAACATGCTTATAATAGACACCCTAAGTATGATATCTACAAAATTTCAGCTTGATTGGCCGTTTATCCTGTTCGGGGTAGAATTTAGAAAATGATGCCCTGATTCTTTAGTCTCTCAGCCCTACCTGAAATTGATTAGTTTTCCCCGACCAATCCGTAATGAAATTTTGAGATCAGTCAAATGTAGAGTAAACCTTGACATGTCTTCTTTCATAATCTAGAAGTTGAGCCTAAAATAAATTAAGGCCACGAAATTATGCAACTTGTTATATGACTGCGCAAATCTGAAATTAAGCAAAATATGACTAAGGCAAGAAAGGAATTTGCTAAGTCTAAATCCAAGACTAATAAGACCAATTAAGCCCTTTAAACATGATACTACCTTAGGACAATTATGTAAACATGAATATGAATGTACATGCCCATGTGAAACACCTAGTAACATTACGTCATTATTTACCTAGGTGTGGTTGATATTGGGAAGCAAGCCTCAACTAGTGGAACCAAGTAAGCCAACGTTACAACAAGATAAGGTGGGCACTACTTTATCTAAAAACTTGATTTCCAAAATGTTTTATCAAATGATGATGAAAGTTTTGTTTTGAATATTTGGAACACCGTGAAATGTTTTGGTGCCTTGACAATGCATGATTTACTTGGAGGGCTCAACCCATAAATGTATGCATGAATTTACACAATTATAAATTGATGGTACTATTGCGGAGGAATAAGGTGGGAAAGGGGAATGGAGGGCTCAGCCCATATATACATGATTTACTTGGAGGGCTCAGCCCATATATGCATGTTTGATGCATAAATTGTTGAATAATATATTCGGAGGGCTCAGCCTATAAATTCATGATCATTTGTCAATGGCACCACAAATGAAAAGAGCTGTGCAACCATGTGAGATGAATTGTTTTGGCATGCATGAGCAAATGATTTTATAAAACCCTCATGTTATGCTTGTGTGAGACGGTGATTCCAAAATATATGTATGTATTGTTTTCGGGACGACGTGTCCACTGGGTACATTCGTGTACTTAGCCCCTGCATGTGTTTTCCCTACATGTAGGTACATGGTGATGGTGATGGCGGGTGCGTTGTGGCGATTGTGGGAAGAAGTGGTTCAGTGTGAACCTATATTAAATAAATGTGTACTTAGCATGTAAACCTTACTTCCCCTATTTTGTTGATTACCCTTGCATAACTATTTAATTCCTTTTGTTGGCATGGAAACCAAATTGATCTACTCGGAGTAATTGTCTTTTGAAGCTTTGATATATCCTTCAATTCGATCCCTAAGCATGATTTCTACCCTTGTTGTCCTATGGCATGATTTTCAAAAACTCCTATACTTATAGTAAGGTTTCGGTATTGAGCTAAGATGCTATGTCTCCATACATAGTGTCACCTTGAAAGTCTTGATTGAAATTGTATTCATATTCATCTCTTCGAACTCCTTTGATGTTATGCTTGAATTTATATTTCTTCAATCCAATCATTGAAGCCATATTATTTCAAAACAAGAATTCGCTTCCGCTTAAAATTTCAAAAATTGTTTTAAAACTATTAAATCCCTTAGCGTGCTTTGGTCGCACGTGGGACTGTCGCATAGGCCCGGTTTGGGGGCGCGATAGAAGGTGGTGTCAGAGCCTAGGTTTATTTGCTCTATACCGGAACCTCATTGTAATCGAGGTCTCCAATTGATTGCATGCTTACTTGCTATTCGAAGTTTCTTAGCTTTGCTTTTTACTTGGAATAATTGTTGAATCAAGCATGCCTACTTGTTCCTTTTTCTCCTTTGATTTCCTTGCGCCTTATATGCCTTCATTCATTCTAGCATGCTTAATGACATTTAATTTTCCTTTGACTCCTTGAAATTGAATTCTTCCATTTGATTAAGCATGCTTAATTGCTTCTTACTTTCATTGCCTTCTAAATTTTTATTGTCTTCTTGATCAAGCATGTCTTATTACTTTGTCCTCCTTTGAGCGTGTACATCTTTCTCTTGATTCAAGCATGCCTATTTGTATCGATTCCTTCTTGCTTTCCTTCGATTCGAACGACTCACTTGTGCAAACATGCTTTTATTTTGTACCGGTGAATTTTTGTGCACTATCGAGCTGGTCATTTTTGACAATTTAGAACTAATAACAACAACGAAAACCCTAAAAACTTAGTTTTATACATCTAAAACATATTTAAACCATAAAAATAAACTTTTGTAATAGTTTTTAAATTTGCGAATTTTCAAAATTTTGTACCGGTGAATTTTCGTGCACTTTCGAGCTGGTCATTTTCGACAATTTCGAATTAATTACAACAACGAAAACACTAAACACTTAGTTTTATGCATCTAGAAACAAGTTTTAACAATAAAAATAAACTTTTGAAACCATTTTTTAGTTTGCGAATTTTCAAAATTTTGTACTAGTGATTTTTCGTGCACTTTCGAGCTTGTCATTTTTGACAATTTTGAACTAATTACAACAATAAAAACCCTAAAAACTTAGTATTATAAATGTCAAAATATATTTCAACCATAAAAATAAACTTTTGAGACGGGTTTTAAATTTGTGAATTTTCAAAATTTTGTATCGGTGAATTTTCGTGCACATTCGAACTGGTCATTATTGAAATTCTGAACCAATTAAAACAAAAGAAAGCCTAAACACTTACTTTTATACATCTGGAAACTTGTTTCAATCATAACAATGAGGATTTGAAACCATTCTTTAGTTTGCGAATTTTCAAAATGTTGTACTGGTGAATTTTCGTGAACTTTCGAGCTGGACATTTTTTACAATTTCGAACAAATTACAACAACGAAAACAATAAACACTTAGTTTTATACATCTAGAAACATGTTTTAATCATAAAAATAAACTTTTGAAATAAACTTTTGTACCGGTGAATTTTCGTGCGCTATCGAACTGGTCATTATTGACAATTCTGAACTAATTACAACAAAAGAAACTGTAAACACTTACTTTTATACATCTAGAAACATGTTTCAACCATAAAAATTAACATTTGAAACCTTTTTTAAGTTTGTGAATTATCAAAATTTTGAACCGGAGAATTTTTGTGCACTATCGAGCTGGTCATTTTTGACAATTTGGAACTAATAACAACAACAAAAACCCTAAATAAATCTTGAAATATATTTAAACCATAAAAATAAACTTTTGAGACAGTTTTTAAATTTGTGAATTTTCAAAATTTTGTACCGGTGAATTTTCGTGCACATTCGAACTTGTCATTATTGAAAATTCTAAACCAATTACAACAAAGTAACCCTAAACACTTACTTTTATACATCTAGAAACATGTTTCAATCTTAAAAATTAACTTTTGAAACCATTTTTTAGTTTGCGAATTTTCAAAATTTTGTACCGGTGAATTTAGTGCACTTTCGAGCTGGTCATTTTTGTCAATTTTGAACTAATTACATTAACAAAATCCCTAAAAACATAGTTTTATACATCTAGAATCATATTTCAACCATAAAAATAAACTTTTGAAATAGTATTTCAATTTGCGAATTTACATAATTTTTCCGGTGAATTTTTGTGCACTTTCGAACTGGTCATTATTGACAATTTTGAACTAATTACAACAAAGGAAACCCTAAACACTTACTTTTATACATCTAGAAACTTGTTTCATCCATAACAATGAGGATTTAAAACCGTTCTTTATTTTGCGAATTTTCAAAATTTTGTACCGGTGAATTTTCGTGAACTTTCGAGCTGGTCATTTTTTACAATTTTGAACAAATTACAACAACGAAAACACTAAACACTTAGTCTTATACATCTATAAACATGTTTTAATCATAAAAATAAACTTTTGAAACAGTTTTTAATTTTGCGAATTTTCAAAATTTTGTACCGGTGAATTTTCGTGCGCTATCGAGCTGGTCATTATTGACAATTCTAAACCAATTACAACAAAGGAAACCCTAAACATTTACTTTTATACATCTAGACACATGTTTCAACCATAAAAATTAACATTTGAAACCATTTTTATGTTTGCGAATTATCAAAAGTTTGTATCGTTGAATTTTCGTGCACATTCGAACTGGTCATTATTGACAATTCTGAACCAATTAGAACAAAGGAAACCCTAAACACTTACTTTTAAACATCTAGAAACATTTTTCAACCATAAAAATTAACTTTTGAAACTGTTTTTTAGTTTGCAAATTTTCAAAATTTGGTACCGGCGAATTTTTGTGCACTTTCGAGCTGGTCATTTTTTACAATTTTGAACTAATAACAAAAATGGAAACCCTAAAACATAGTTTTATACATCTAGAAACATATTTCAGCAATAAAATAAACTTTTGAAACAGTTTTGAAATTTGCGAATTTTCGAAATTTTGTACCGGTGAATTTTCGTGAACTTTCGAGCTGGTCATTTTTTAAAATTTTGTGCGCTATCGAGCTGGTAATTATTGACAATTCTGAACCAATTACAACAAAAGAAACCCTAAACACTTACTTTTAGACATCTAGAAACAAGTTTTAACCTTAAAAATAAACATTTGAAACCGTTTTTAAGTTTGTGAATTATCAAAATTTTGTACCGGTGAATTTTTGTGCACATTCGAACTGGTCATTATAGACAATTCTGAACCAATTAGAACAAAGGAAACCCTAAACACTTACTTTTATACATCTAGAAACATGTTTCAACCATAAAAATTAACTTTTGAAACCGTTTTTTAGTTTGTGAATTTTCAAAATTTTGTACCGGTGAATTTAGTGCACTTTCGAGCCGGTCATTCTTGACAATTTTGAACTAATTACAACAACAAAATCCCTAAAAACTTAGTTTTTTACATCTAGAATCATATTTCAACCATAAAAATAAACTTTTGAAACATTATTAAAATTTGCGAATTTTCATAATTTAAACCGGTGAATTTTTGTGCACTTTCGAACTGGTCATTATTGAAAATTCTGAACTAATTACAACAAAGGAAACCCTAAACACTTACTTTTATATATCTAGAAACTTGTTTCATCCATAACAATGAGGATTTGAAACCGTTCTTTAGTTTGCGAATTTTCAAAATTTTGTACCTGTGAATTTGGGTGAACTTTCGAGCTGGTCATTTTTTACAATTTTGAACAAATTACAACAACGAAAACACTAAACACTTAGTTTTATACATCTAGAAACATGTTTTAATCATAAAAATAAACTTTTGAAACAATTTTTAAATTTGCGAATTTTCTAAATTTTGTATCGGTGAATTTTCGTTCGCTATCGAGCTGGTCATTATTGACAATTCTGAACCAATTACAACAAAGGAAACCCTAAACACTTACTTTTATACATCTAGACACGTGTTTCAACCATAAAAATTAACATTTGAAACCGTTTTAAGTTTGCAAATTATCAAAATTTTGTACCGGTGAATTTTCGTGCACATTCGAACTGGTCATTATTGACAATTCTGAACCAATTAGAACAGAGGAAACCCTAAACACTTACTTTTAAACATCTAGAAATATTTTTCAACCATAAAAATTAAATTTTGAAACTGTTTTCTAGTTTGCGAATTTACAAAATTTGGTACCGGTGAATTTTCGTGCACTTTCGAGCTGGTCATTTTTTACAATTTTGAACTAATAACAAAAACAAAAACCCTAAAACATAGTTTTATACATCTAGAAACATATTTCAACCATAAAATAAACTTTTGAAATAGTTTTGAAATTTGCGGATTTTCAAAATTTTGTACCGGTGAATTTTCGTGCACTTTCGAACTGGTCATTATTGACAATTCTGAACTAATTACAACAAAGGAAACCCTAAACACTTACTTTTATACATCTAGAAACTAGTTTCAACCATAACAATGAGGATTTGAAACCATTCTTAAGTTTGGGAATTTTCAAAATTTTGTGCCGGTGAATTTTCGTGAACTTTCGAGCTGGTCATTTTTTACAATTTTGAACAAATTACAACGACGAAAAAAATAAACACTTAGTTTTATACATCTAGAAACATGTTTTAATCATAAAAATAATCTTTTGAAATAGTTTTTAAATTTGCGAATTTTCAAAATTTTGTACTGGTGAATTTTCGTGCGATATCGAGCTTGTCATTATTGACAATTCTGAACCAATTACAACAAAGGAAACCCTAAACACTTACTTTTATACATCTAGAAACATGTTTCAACCATAAAAATTAACATTTGAAACCGTTTTTAAGTTTGCGAATTATAAAAATTTTGTACCGATGAATTTTCGTGTATATTCGAACTGGTCATTATTGATAATTCTGAACCAATTAGAACAAATGAAACCCTAAACACTTACTTTTATACAACTAGAAACATGTTTCAACCATAAAAATTAACTTTTGAAACCGTTTTTTAGTTTGCGAATTTTCAAAATTTTGTACCGGTGAATGTAGTGCACTTTCGAGCCGGTCATTCTTGACAATTTTGAACTAATTACAACAACAAAATCCCTAAAAACTTAGTTTTTTACATCTAGAATCATATTTCAACCATAAAAATTAACTTTTGAAACATTATTAAAATTTGCGAATTTTCATAATTTAAACCGGTGAATTTTTGTGCACTTTCGAACTGGTCATTATTGAAAATTATGAACTAATTACAACAAAGGAAACCCTAAACACTTACTTTTATACATCTAGAAACTTGTTACATCCATAACAATGAGGATTTGAAACCGTTCTTTAGTTTGCGAATTTTCAAAATTTTGTACCGGTGAATTTTCGTGAACTTTCGAGCTGGTCATTTTTTACAATTTTGAACAAATTACAACAACAAAAGCACTAAACACTTAGTTTTATACATCTAGAAACAAGTTTTAATCATAAAAATAAACTTTTGAAACAGTTTTTAAATTTGCAAATTTTCAAAATTTTGTACCGGTGAATTTTCGGGCGTTATCGAGCTGGTAATTATTGACAATTCTGAACCAATTACAACAAAGGAAACCCTAAAAAATTACTTTTATACATCTAGAAACAAGTTTCAACCATAAAAATTAACATTTGAAACCGTTTTTAAGTTTGCGAATTATCAAAATTTTGTACCGGTAAATTTTCGTGCACATTCGAACTGGTCATTATTGACAATTCTGAACCAATTAGAACAAAGGAAACCCTAAAAACTTATTTTATACATATAGAAACAAGTTTCATCCATAAAAATTAAATTTTGAAACCGTTTTTTAGTTTGCGAATTTTCAAAATTTTGGACCGGTGAATTTAGTGCACTTTCGAGCTGGTCATTCTTGACAATTTTGAACTAATTACAACAACAAAATCCCTAAAAACTTAGTTTTTTACATCTAGAATCATATTTCAACCATAAAAATAAACTTTTGAAACATTATTAAAATTTGCGAATTTTCATAATTTAAACCGGTGAATTTTTGTGCACTTTCGAACTGGTCATTATTGAAAATTCTGAACTAATTACAACAAAGGAAACCCTAAACACTTACTTTTATACATCTAGAAACTTGTTACATCCATAACAATGAGGATTTGAAACCGTTCTTTAGTTTGCGAATTTTCAAAATTTTGTACCTGTGAATTTGCGTGAACTTTCGAGCTGGTCATTTTTTACAATTTTGAACAAATTACAACAACGAAAACACTAAACACTTAGTTTTATACATCTAGAAACATGTTTTAATCATAAAAATAAACTTTTGAAACAATATTTAAATTTGCGAATTTTCAAAATTTTGTACCGGTGAATTTTTGTGCGCTATCGAGCTGGTCATTATTGACAATTCTGAACCAATTACAACAAAGGAAACCTTAAACTCTAACTTTTATACATCTAGAAACATGTTTAAACAATAAAAATTAACATTTGAAACCGTTTTTAAGTTTGCGAATTATCAAAATCTTGTACCGGTGAATTTTCGTGCACATTCGAACTGATTATTATTGACAATTCTGAACCAATTAGAACAAAGGAAACCCTAAACACTTACTTTTAAACATCTAGAAACATTTTTCAACAATAAAAATTAACTTTTGAAACCGTTTTTTAGTTTGCGAATTTTCAAAATTTGGTACCGGTTAATTTTCGTGCACTTTCGAGCTGGTCATTTTTTATAAATTTGAACTAATAACAAAAACGAAAACCCTAAAACATAGTTTTACACATCTAGAAACATATTTCAACCATAAAAATAAACTTTTGAAACAGTTTTGAAATTTGCGAATTTAAAAATTTTTGTACCGGTGAATTTTCGTGCCCTTTCGAACTGGTCGTTATTGACAATTCTGAACTAATTACAACAAAGGAAACCCTAAACACTTACTTTTATACATCTAAAAACATGTTTCAACCTTAAAAATTAACTTTTGAAACCGTTTTTTAGTTTGCAAATTTTCAAAATTTTGTACCGGTGAATTTAGTGCACTTTCGAGCTTGTCATTTTTGACAATTTTGAAGTAATTACAACAACAAAATCCCTAAAAACTTAGTTTTATACATCTAGAATCATATTTCAACCATAAAAATAAACTTTTGAAGCAGTATTTCAATTTGCGAATTTTCATAATTTTTACCGGTGAATTTTTGTGCACTTTCGAACTGGTCATTATTGACAATTCTGAACTAATTACAACAAAGGAAACCCTAAACACTTACTTTTATACATCTAGAAACTTGTTTCAACCATAACAATGAGGATTTGAAACCATTCTTTAGTTTGCGAATTTTCAAAATTTTGTACTGGTGAATTTTCGTGAACTTTCGAGTTGGACATTTTTTACAATTTTGAACAAATTACAACAACGAAAACACTAAACACTTAGTTTTATACATCTAGAAACATGTTTTAATCATAAAAATAAACTTTTGAAACAGTTTTTAAATTTGCGAATTGTCAAAATTTTGAACCGGTGAATTTTCGTGCGTTATCGAGCTTGTCATTATTGACAATTCTGACCCAATTACAACAAAGGAAACCCAAAACACTTACTTTTATACATCTAGAAACATTTTTCAACCATAAAAATTAACATTTGAAACCGTTTTTAAGTTTGCGAATTATAAAAATTTTGTATCGGCGAATTATAAAAATTTTGTAGCGTGCACTATCGAGCTGGTCATTTTTTACAATTTGGAACTAATAACAACAACGAAAACCCTAAAAACTTAGTTTTATACATATAGAAACATATTTAAACCATAAAAATAAACTTTTGAGATAGTTTTTAAATTTGCGAATTTTCCAAATTTTGTACCGGTGAATTTTCGTGCACTTTCGAGCTGGTCATTTTTTACAATTTTGAACTAATCACAACAACGAAAACACTAAAAACTTAGTTTTATACATCTAGAAACAAGTTTTAACCATAAAAATAAACTTTTGAAACCGTTTTTTAGTTTGCGAATTTTCAAAATTTTGTACCAGTGATTTTTCGTGCACTTTCGAGCTTGTCATTTTTGACAATTTCGAACTAATTACAACAACAAAAACCCAAAAAACTTAGTTTTATAAATCTATAAATATATTTAAACCATAAAAATAAACTTTTGAAACAGTTTTTAAATTTGTGAATTTTCAAAATTTTGTACTGGTGAATTTTCGTGCACATTCGAACTGGTCATTATTGACAATTCTGAACCATTTACAACAAAAGAAACCCTAAACACTTACTTTTATACATCTAGAAACATGTTTCAACCTTAAAAATTAACTTTTGAAACCATTTTTTAGTTTGCGAATTTTCAAAATTTTGTACCGGTGAATTTAGTGCACTTTCGAGCTGGTCATTTTAGACAATTTTGAACTAATTACAACAACAAAATCCCTAAAAACTTAGTTTTATACATCTAGAATCATATTTCAACCATAAAAATAAACTTTTGAAACAGTATTTCAATTTGCGAATTTTCATAATTTTTACCGGTGAATTTTTGTGCACTTTCGAACTGGTCATTATTGACAATTCTGAACTAATTACAACAAAGGAAAATCCTAAACACTTACTTTTATACATCTAGAAACTTGTTTCATCCATAACAATGAGGATTTGAAACCGTTCTTTAGTTTGCGAATTTCAAAATTTTGTACCGGTGAATTTTCGTGAACTTTCGAGCTGGACATTTTTTACAACAACAACAAAAACACTAAACACTTAGTTTTATACATCCAGAAATATGTTTTAATCATAAAAATAAACTTTTGAAACATTTTAAATTTGCGAATTTTCAAAATTTTGTATCGGTGAATTTTCGTGCGCTATCGAGCTGGTCATTATTGACAATTCTGAACCAATTTCAACAAAGGAAACCCTAAACACTTACTTTTATACATCTAGACACATGTTTCAACCATAAAAATTAACATTTGAAACCGTTTGTAAGTTTGCGAATTATCAAAATTTTGTACCGGTGAATTTTCGTGCACATTCGAACTGGTCATTATTGACAATTTGGAACTAATAAAAACAACAAAAACCCTAAAAACTTAGTTTTATACATCTAGAAACATATTTAAACCATAAAAATAAACTTTTGAAATAATTTTTAAATTTGCGAATTTTCCATATTTTGTACCGCTGAATTTTCGTGCACTTTTGAGCTAGTCATTTTTGACAATTTTGAACTAATTACAACAACGGAAACACTAAAAACTTAGTTTTATACATCTAGAAACAAGTTTTAACAATAAAATTATACTTTTGAAACCGTTTTTTAGTTTGCGAATTTTCAAAATTTTGTACCGGTGATTTTTCGTGCACTTTCGATCTTGTCATTTTTGACAATTTTGAACTAATTACAACAACGAAAACCCTAAAAACTGAGTTTTATAAATCTAGAAATATATTTAAACCATAAAAATAAACTTTTGAAACAGTTTTTAAATTTGTGAATTTTCAAAATTTTGTACCGGTGAATTTTCGTGCACAATCGAACTGGTCATTATTGACAATTCTGAACTAATTACAACAACTGAAACCCTAAACACTTACTTTTATATATCTAGAAACATGTTTCAACCTTAAAAATTAACTTTTGAAACCATTTTTTAGTTTTCAGATTTTTTAGCAAAGCCAATGACCCAATTACTGAGAAAAGGTACGAAGTACGACTGGTCTAAAACTTGTGAAAAGAGCTTCCAAAAGTTAAAGGAATTGCTAACCACTGCACCTGTTTTAGTTGTACCCGAAGATGGGAAAGACTTTGAAGTCTACACAGACGCATCTAAGAGTGGATTGGGATGCTTGCTAATGCAAGGCGGGAAAGTGATAGCTTATGCTTCATGACAACTAAGACCTCATGAACTTAACTACCCGACACACGATTTGGAACTAGCTACTAGGGGTGTTCGCGATCCGGTTCGGCCAGTTTCGGAGAAAAATCTCGGCCAAACCAATTGGTGCGGTTTAATATTTTTTCAAACCAAATCGACCGAATAATTTAACTAAACCAAACCGACCAAACCATATACAAACGGTTTGGTGCGGCCGGTTTTGCGGTTTAAAATGAAATATTTTCTAAATTTCAAGAATGCATTATAATATATATTTCATAATAAAAACTACACTTCATTTTAATAATTTGAACAACATACCAATAATATAAAGTTCTAAAACACAAAATATAAAATAAAAAAATGTCCACAGTCCACATCTCAACGATAACTACAAAATACACTTCAAAGTTCTCAACATTTTAACAATCCACCACAATTATTAAACTTCAAATTTCAAGCATAAAAGAATGTTGTAAAATTTGTCAAGCGAATAAAAATTGTTAGGGTTTCAATTGAATTATGTTTAAAATCTTGTAAATTTTGTGTTTTAGATAAAAAGAAAAAAGCATAAGAAAATGTTGTATAATTTGTCGAGAGAAAAAAATGTGGTTTCAATTGAATTATATTTAAAATATTGTAAAATTTGTGTTTTAAATAAAAAGGAAAAAACTTAAAGTACTTGTAACAAGGCATATTCGAACCTTGGCGGATGCATGTAATCAAGCCACACTTACCACCTGATCAATACACATATTATGTAAAATAACTAAACAATATATATATATATATAAAGAAACGGCCGGTCCGGCTGAAATGACCGGTTTGGGCCTCCAAACTGGAACCGAACCGGTTTTGACCGGTTTTAAATTTTCCAAACTGCCAGTTTGAAAATCGAAATTATAACCGGCCAAACCAGCCAAATAAATCCGGTTTGAACGGTTTCGGCCAAACCGTGAACACCCCTACTAGCTGCTGTAGTTCACGCACTGAAGATCTAGAGGCACCATTTGTATGGTGTCAAGTGTGCAATCTTCACTGACCACAAGAGTCTGAAATATTTCTTCGAACAGAAGGAGTTAAATATGAGACAAAGAAGATGGTTGGAATTAGTCAAGGATTATGACTTGACCATCCAATACCACCCAGGCAAGGCTAACACTGTTGCCGATGCACTAAGCCTGAAGAACTACGCTAGTGTAGCATACATGACCACCGCAGGAGGTGATGTAAATTGCTTAACGACTGAAAGAGAGTTGATAAGAGAATTTGAGATATTGAGACTTGAGGTTATTATGCCGACTAAAGTTATAGAAAGTGGAAGCTTAGCCACTATGGTGATGATTCCTGACTTGAGACAGAGGATCATCGATGCACAGAGAGAGAGTGCGCAATTGGAGAAAATTAGAATGAAGGTCCGCCGTGGAGAAGAGAGGAACTTCACGGAAATGGCTGACAATGCCCTATTTTACCAGGGAAGAATTTGTGTCCCAGATAATGAGGGTATCAAGAAGATAATCCTAAAGGAAGCACATGACACCCCATATGTTGCTCATCCCGGAGGAAATAAAATGTACCAAGATCTGAAACATTCCTTATGGTGGGAAGGGATGAAACGGGATGCAGCTGAATACGTGGAGAGTTGTTTGACCTGTCAACAGGTTAAAATGCTTCATCAACGCCCTTACGGTAAACTGCAACCTTTAGAAATACCTGAATGGAAATGGGAGCACATAACAATGGACTTTGTGACGAATCTACCCCAGACTTCTAGAAGAAATACTAGTATTTGGGTGATCATAGACAGATTAACAAAGAGTGCTCATTTCTTACCCGTGCAAACTACTTATGGAGCTGAAAGATTGGCACAGATCTATGTGAGAGAAATAGTCCGATTGCATGGAATACCAAACTCCATAACTTCTGATAGGGATGCCAAATTTACATCCAGGTTTTGGATGAGTTTACAAAGAGAGTTGGGAACTCAACTGAATTTTAGCTCCGCATACCACCCACAGTCTGATGGACAATCAGAAATAACGATACAAGTCCTCGAAGACATGCTAAGAGCCGTAGTACTCGACCAAGGAATGAATTGGGAGCAAGTCTTACCGCTGGTTGAATTTGCATACAACAATAGCTACCAGTCGACCATCAAAATGGCCCCATTTGAGGCACTCTACGGTAGAAAGTGTAAATCACCCCTTTACTGGGATGAAATAGGCGAGAGAAAAGCACTTGGTCCAGAAGCAGTCGAGAACATGATTCAATCAGTCCGACAGATTAAACTAAGAATCAAGGAGGCCCAGGACCGACAAAAGTCATACGCCGATACTCGAAGAAGTGAGCTCAAGTTTGAATTAGGGGATAGAGTCTTCTTGAAAGTATCTCCCTCGAAGGGAATCACTCGTTTTGGAATGCAAGGGAAACTAAAACCAAGGTTTATAGGACCTTTTGAGATCTTAGAAGCTGTTGGCCCGGTAGCATATCGATTGGCTCTACCGCCGAGCATGAGAAATGTCCACAATGTGTTCCATGTATCGCAACTCCGAAAGTATGTCTATGATCCGAGACACGTAATTCACCATCAAGAAGTGGACGTACAACCGAACTTACATTTTTTCGAAAAGCCTGCAGCCATTTCAGACCGAAAAGTACAAGAGCTACGCACCAAGAAAATCCCCATGGTAAAAGTACTATGGAGCCAACATGAACCAGAAGAAGCCACATGGGAACTTGAAGAGAAAATGAAGACACAATATCCAGAACTATTCCTTTAAAAGCTTACAATTTTCGGGACGAAAATTTTTGTAAGTAAGTTAGGATGTAACACCCCGTATTTTTCCGCTACTATTTTGCTAAATAATTATGAAGCATTCGGGCTAAATTGATTTAAAGGTATTATGAGCACAATCGTGATTTAATTCGATGACGGGCATTTACTCGAAAATAATTCCGAGGTAAAATTTTGGAAATCATTTCCCTACTATTTTTCCTAAGTCTTCGGCCCTATGTGATTAATATGGGAAGATAATGTTAGTTTTAATCATATGTTACAAGTTGGAGATAAATAAATTAGGGGATTACAAGTATAGCCATCCTAAAGAAACATCACCTAATAAGACAAGTAAGGGTATACTAGTAATCAATCAATGATGAATAGAATAAAATAGGAAATAAG
>JAPKLW010007373.1:3590-15214 GCA_026898455.1 Plectranthus barbatus | reverse complement strand
GTCAGAGGCTCCAATTAATTAATGGATGTCCGGTAACCATAAATATGGGGATTCTCAATTAATGCAACCCGTTCTCACAACGTGGTAATAAAGGGGTAGGTCAGTATTAATTCTGTGGTGAAAAAGAATTAATATTAATTAATTAATTGTATCCTGGGTTGTGGACATGGGAATTAATTAATTTATAGGCCCAAATAAGTGTGCTGAATTGAGCCCAGTAGCCCATTAGGGATAAAACCCTGGGTCTATAAATTGACCACTCTCTCTGGAAAACCTAGCCACCTTTTGTGATTATTCAAATCAGTCAAAACCCTAGGGCAGAGAGAGAGGAGGCGCCGATCCCAAGAGGAGAAGGAGGAGAATTTCGATTCTGGTCCTGCTCAAGCCACAGATCTACGGAGTCCTCACCAGTAGTTGATCTGAACAGCACCGGGATACAGATCTGAAGATCTAATCTGGAGAACAGATTTCTTTCTTCCTCTTTTTGTTTTCGATTTTTAATCTTAGAAATTAGAGATCTAATTTCTACTTCCGCAGATAAAAATCGAATTGCGTGGTTGAATTGAAAGTGGAAACTCAAATGCAAATGATCAGTTCAGACTCGACGGAGTTACGGTAAACCCTAAATCCACAAATCTCAGTATTTAATTCATAGGAGCATGCTAGGGTTTATTATAATTTTAATTGTGCACAATATCCATAAATCGATCCGGTTCAGTTTGGTTTTGGTGATTCGGTTCACGGGAAAACCCTACACAAATTTCTCATACAACGCTTCCTTGAACTTTTCCCAATTAATTTGTCTCCTTTCATCTTGTGACAGAGACTTGACATAAGTCTTCCACCATCTATCTGCCTTGCCTTTTAACTGGTACGTCATGCAGTTTACCTTTTCTTGCTCCGTGCACTGCATATGTCTAAATATCTTTTCCAACTCCCTGACCCAATCCTCAGCTACAGCCAGACCGCCTAGTCCATCGAATGTCGGTGGTTGTTGCTTCCTAAAAGTCTTCACCAACTTAAATGATGGTACTGCTTGGGTGCTTGTAGTATCCTTGCTTGGTACCGCTTGCATCATCTGATAGAATTTCCGCGTCTTCGTACAGATCATAGTGTGGGATTTCCTCCATATTTGGCACTTCATATACCGGTTGTTGACTAACTCTGTTGTGGCCCCGTCCACGACCTTGGCCGCATCCTCGTCCGCGCCTTCTGCCTCTTTGATTGTCTTCCATTTAATAAAATATCTGCAATGTTAATATCAACGACATAATATTGGTTAGCGCATAAATCCTTACCAATCAATATCATCCTTCAAACTTTCAATCAACAACAATAATCAATATATATAATCGAATCCCATAGATAAATGATCCAAAACAATTACTGAATACATAAGGTACAACAACCAATAACATTATTACATAACAAATTCTCATAACGCAAGACACCAATACTGAACAACAAATCACATCCTCTCCATGCCACGCTCTCAGTAAGATCCTTCAGAAGGATCATCTCCTTCTTCCACATCACCTCTGTCCTTTGCAACCCCTAAGTTGTATCCACTACTCTTTGAATCACTCGGGATATAAATAGGCTCACGTGACATCCCCTGATCTCCATATCCTCTTCTAGGTGCTTGTTTAGCCCTACTTGATTCTCCCAGGTGCAGAGAAGGAGTCCGTATCGCTGACGGGCACTTAGATCTAATCCTCAACAGTGGGGTAGGTGCTGGTGAAGTGTGCACTGGTGAATAAGTAGGAATATCGCAAACTCCCGACGTCCTCATGCTGTCTGCTAGCATCTGATGATACTTGGCAGGATAACTACCTACTGGATGGAAGGAGATGGTGGTACAGGTTTGTGGCTACGCCTCTGAATACCTGCCTGAGGGTTCTCTCCTGAAGGTGGTGGATGACCATAACCTACTACCCTCTGAATGACATCTCCCATAAAAGTTTGGAAGGTCCCGACTGGCCCTCCATTACGACTAAGGCACTTAGCTATGATCATATCCATAGCCCAAGCTCTCCACCTATCTGGTAACAAGTTCAACGTCCGTTCCATCGCCTCGGTATGTGTTACTCCATAGTTCTTAACCCTATCCCATAGCTCCAGATAGTTAAGTAGACTAGTACCTAACCCTTCCTCTACAAATCGGGGGTGCTCCCTGAAATACTGAATGTACCGCTCTCTCATGGGGTCCATTTGCCACATCAATCAAACAGTCAATACCAACATCATTATAATATATATCCACTAAGTACACTCACACAGTTAAGACCTCGTGTCTCGGTGGAATTACTGTCCTCCGACACACTATGCCGAGGTTCCTAAGGATTCTCGCGCTAACTCTTTCAAGTCTGACTACACCTGCTAGGCTCGCCGCGTTCATTCTGCACACTCAAATTTAATTACTGGATTTTCCAGTTCCACAAGAAATTTTCAATTTTAACAACCACCTAACTCACTCTTACACACCAAATCCAACATCATTCTAAGTTCAACACATCTCATATTCAAAACCACCAATATCAACCTATGTTCATAAGTCCAGACAATTCAGATGTCAATTATCCAGTCCTAGTCCATCCTAATCTAACCCTCAAGCTAAAACACATTTTCACAATTCTCATTATCTCAACTCACAATCAACACATCTTTTATCATTTACTTCTAAAAATTTTACTCTGCTTGCACAAATTTTTAAATCAATTACTTGGAAAACAACTTTCATAAAGGTCACCTTACTGGTGCCAAACCCAACAAATTTCTTTCAAATTTCCCAACCACAACAATTCACCACACAAACTCAATCAAAATCCTTTTACATCACACAGTCATGACTCACTAGTATACTCCTCCTCCATACTAATCATAAAATCGAATCATGATTCTCAAATATCAAATTTCAATCAATCTCATCAACTCCACTTTCTTTTAAAATCCACATCATTTACTCAAAATTCTTCAAATACCAACAACATGCTAAATATTTAACTTTCATTTCAAACTCACACAGTATGAGTGACCTCGTCACTAAACAAATTCGCAAGCAGGTAAATTTGGAACTTTTGAAATTTGAAAACAAACACAAACCTCAGGTTGCGCAGGATGGAGTGAGGTGTAAAGTACGAGAAATCCTTCAAATCATTTTCCCAAAACCAAATTATTTCAAACTTTCACACTTTTCAAAATAGTTTCAAAACGTCTTCAAAAATATTTTCAAAAACCAAAAGCTCTGATACCACTTCTGTAACACCCACTTCAAGCCTTCCCAACAAGAGGCGTGTTACAGTCATGGGTTTTCAATTTTTAAATCACATTTAATAACAATAGAAATAAACTTAGAATTTAAAACAAACTTCCATAGAATTAAGAGTTAACATATCTACAATTGGAAAGGTAAAACGACATTTCAGAGTAGTGCAATGTAGTGTGTTAAGCGTGGTGTGATATGCATATGAGGATGCCTATCACAGAACCTTTCATTTCACATATCTCATCATTAGGTTTGCTAACCTTAGATGTTAGGTTTGCTAACCTTTCATTTCCTAGATTATTACAATTAACTCAAGTACCATTCAGGCCTCGGTTCTTATCTCTTAATCAATCTCTCCGTTGATGGGAATCAACCAGAGGAACATATATGCAACACAAAACATTTTAAGGATAGCAATGGTTTGAAACAAAACATTTTAGTCATGCATTTAGAAAACAAAAGCGCATTTTGGGTTTTATACGAAAAATATTTCCCACCTGGAGTGTGCTTTCCCAACAAGATGTCTTTTCGTTAATGTGGTTGAGCTTAATCCTTCCTTATATCAATCTCCTACAATTTAATACCACATAATCATTTAGGATGGATAAACTAGGACATATGTCTAATTCGACAAACTCCAACCACACACTTCATTTAGTTCAATCTTAAAATTCCAATTCAACCTTAACATCAATTATACTTCAAATCTTACTTCATTCGATTCAACCAAATCTCGACATGTGATTACGTAAACTAACATACAATCAGGCTTTAACATGCTTGGATAATCATATATTAAACTTAGGCAACGAATACAACTCGAATCAGATCCAAATGTGTCAAGAAAACATATAATTTCTCCTCTGGACTGCTGTGTCGATCGACGTGGACTCCATGTCGATCAACACAGCTCACGTTGATCAATGTGGCTCCCGCATCGATCGATGTGAGTCGTCTTCTCCGACTCCATCGACGGCACGACCTGTAACTCCGATTTTCATGCATTTTACACACTTTTAACACCATGCAATCATACTACAACGATCCCAGACTCACGAGGATCATGCTTATACACAATAAACACCACAAATCGCTCAAAAACAAGAAATCGATTTTGGAAAATTTAAAGCTCACCGTGAGGTTTTCTTCGCCGGAAATAGCTCTCAAACTTCGACCAATTTCTCCTTTCAGGTTACCTACAAATTCCCTACGATGAGGAGAACACAAAACAATCAACAAAACTTCGAATCTAAATCATTTCATACGAATTCAAATTTGAGTAACCGAATCGGTTTCGAAACTGACGGCCTACCTTCAGAGCTTCGTATCTCTCTTGTTTCTTCACCTCTTAGGGCATGCGATAGCTTCCCGGAATCTTTGAAGAACGAGGAACAAAATGGTTGTAACCTCGTGTCCAGCCGTTGGCGTGTGCTGGTTAGAAAATGCACGGATAGAGGGGGTGGCGAGATGGGTGTGGTGCGGCTGTGGTGGTGTGTGCCTGTATGAATTTCCAGAAAATGGGAATGAAAAATACTACCCAATTTTTGTTTTGATCCCAAATTCCAACTTTTCTCCACCTATACCCATGATGTGTAAAAAAGAACACATGCAAGCTGCCACCTCCAACCTTGTATTAAATTCCCTTTTTCCTTTATTTTATTTGCAATAAAAATATATATCTATGTATATATTTAATCCCTTAAGATTTCAGAAATTAATAACTCTTCTCACGAGTCTCTGAAAATTACACGGTTCGATTCCCAATCTTCCATACTTTATTCCGAACATTTCCCTAGCTCGGTTTAGGAAATGAACATTCCAAGTGCAGGTTGTGAATTTAAACGTGATTAATAATATTTCAATTAATCAATCATTGCACTCGTCCCTCTTTTGAAAATTGTGACTTCACGGTCACTTATGTTTTCCTGAAACGATCTCATTTTTATAATTCATTCCTCAATTCGACTTTCGAATCTCGACGGTTGTCTAATTCTTCTTAAAAGCAAATAAAAACAATAACTTGACTAAATAGAATATTCATTTATAATCTAATTAAGCATGAATTCGCTTAATTAAATACGGGATATTATATGTACGCCTGTAAAGTTGCAGTATTTCATAGATTGATTGAGGTTTTAGAACATAGTTTATTTTTCAGATGTAAGTTGTATTATGTAAGCATGTAAATGTGCATTATATATGCATGTACATTTGCAGTATTTCATGAATTCATTGAGGTTTTGAGAATATAGTTGTTTATTTTTCTTATATAAGTTGCATTGTGTAAGCTTGTAAATATGCACTATCTTCGCTTGTACAACTGAAGTATGTTGGAATGATTGATATTTTTTTTAATGTAATTATTTTTAAATATTATGGTTAATGTTATATTTATATTCTAGATAATGCAATCCAATAAAATATAATCTAACTTAACCTTGTTAAATTGATTTTTACCGGATGATTTTATTGTTTTAAACGACGAAAACAAACAGGATGACAAAATTTAATTTTGATATTTTGCAGAATAATATTTAATTCAAAATTCGAATTTACTAGAAATTTTGGATTATCGCACATGAATTTTATGATTTTCATATATTTCTAGATATAATGGGTGTGAAAAAAGGAAAAAAAAATTATTTTAGGATAAATTTCATCAAAATTGGAAATCCCAAAAAAGTAGGGATAATGATGCATAAATTAGGAATTTCCTATTTTGTAGATTTAATGGTGTGAAAAATGATTTAAAAAAAATAATTTTGAACGATTTTGATCAAATTTTGAAATCCCTAAAAAGTAGGGATAATGGAGCATAAAATCAGGAATTTTCGTATTTTGTAGATTTAAGGGAGTGAAAAATGACAAATTTACCCCGTTAATGCAACTTTTTTTCCTAGATAATGCAAAAAAAAATTTGAGGATAAAAAAACATCACAACCTTTAATTTAATTGTTTGATGGCCCAGATTCATTCTCATCTCCCATCTAAGGGGTCACTTGTGACTTTAACGCACCCATATATATATATATAGGTCTAATCATATGAGAATTGTTTTTACGTGAGAACATAAGAACAAATAATGAAGTACTTTTAAGATAAAATGAAAAAAACTAAAGTAAAAAAATGAACAATATTTTTAGAAAAAAAGAAGTCTAATTATATAATGAAGGAAATCGAAGATAAAATGAGAAAATTGAAGATAAAATGAAAATGAAGTATAATGAAGTATTTTGGGGTTAAAATGAAGTATACTAAGGTTATAATGTAGTATTCTCACATTCTTACGTTAAGGCAATTCTCACCAGATTAATATATATACACATATATATATATATATTGATAATGTAATGTCAGGTGAGAATGCATATTAGTATGAGAAAATGAAAAAACATCTCACCGGTCCATATCATCACATCAACAAACAAGATTAAATTTGAGGGAACTAAAAAAAGACGACATTTTATCTAGAATATCTTGCATTAAATGATAAAAGAGTATAAATACAGTCATATCCATTTTGAGCCCAATTTACTTCATTTTTACATAAATATGAATAAAAAAATAACATTACAATGCATTATTAACTGTTGTATTAAAATTTTGATTTACATGCAACCACTTCAGGTAGACTTTCATCATTTCATTTTTTTATTTTATTTTTTGAACCGTCTCTCAAACATCTCCTTCTTTTAAAAAACATCCGCAGTTTCTCTCTCAAGTTCTCGTCTCTCTCGCTGAAAATTTGAGCATTTTCCGTAGAAATATCGTGAAAATATCTACGAAAGAAGTTCTAGCACAGTTCTTCCGATCGCCGATAAGTTTTTTGATTATATTCTCATTATATTAAGTTTGTGTTAGGAATATTGTTAGAAATATTATAACTCCTTGGTCTCAATTGTATGTATCTTAGTTTTGGTGCATCAAAGCTTAGTCAATCTAGTTTCTAGCAACTTAGAATCGAGTCAAATTGTAAAAAGTCATGTATAGGAAACACTTACTCGAGTTGTAATAGAACTAGAATAGAGGATCAGAGAATGCTGAAGGATTCATCATATAAGAAGATTGCTGAAGACACTAGCAAAAGGCTAGCAAACACACGAAGAATGTTGGAAGCACTCAAGGGAATGCTGGAGAAGTAAAGAAAGACTGCTGAGATATCTGCAGACTAACAACTGCCAGCAAACACATAACAACAATCAACACACAATACGAAGTCATGAAATAGAAGGATCCAAATCACAAAGAAACCCGACGAATCAGAGAAAGGGATGATCAACAGATAAAAAGAAGGTTTCCAGATCCAAACTGAAAGATCCGTTCTGACAAAGACCACTAAGAAAAGGAGATCGCCAATTAGAGACAAAGGAGACCTGATGAGTCTCTGTGCTTCGCAGGTAAAGAAGGACGAAGATTGGCGAGCAGACACTCTGTGTCTAATGGATAAGATTCAAACAACCGTTTGAATCTTCACCTATAAATAAGTGATAAGGAAGTGAGTTCAAAAGGTTCACAAAAAATTAATAACAAAGAAATTAGAAAGATCATAATACTTTCAATCCCACACGAACTCATATCCGAGCATATATCTAATCGAGGCTTTGTATAAGCTTTCGTATTTAAAGCTCGAGACCTTTGAAGTTTCTTCTTAGGTTAACTTTGGGATTCTTTCTAATCGAGGTTTTGTATAAGCTTTCGTATTTAAAGCTCGAGACCTTTGAAGTTTCTTCTTAGGTTAACTTTGGGATTCTTTCTATCATCGAAAGATTCTAGCAGTCACCTTTCTCTGCAAGAGTGATTATCACGGGCTACTTCCAAACAAGGAAAGGTTCTTGGAAGAATTATAAAACTCCCAAGATCGTCGTTCGAGGAGAAGGGAGGTTTGTCCTCACTCTAAGGAGTGTCAAAGTAAAGATTGAAGACCGAGGTGCTTGAAGGTGCGCGCTGACCAGACGGGGGAGCTGCTCAATGTTAGAGATCAAGCCTGACCTTGTAATCAATCATTAGTGAAATTTCAGTCAGGAGGACTGAAGAGTGGACGTAGAACATTTGTTCGAACCACTATAAATCTCGTGTTCATTAACTGCTTTTATTTTGTTATGTTTTGTTTATTTTGAAACTCAACACACCAAGTGTTGAAGTATAATTTGCAATAAATGTAACGAGTATTAAAACTTAAACACATTTGATAAACACTTGCTAAGTCATGACCTTAGCAAGATAAGTGCAAGTCATTATTAAACATTTTGCTGCAACTATAAATACTCTGATTGGGGACCAACAGTTTGCATGTATCATATTATGTTTCTAGAGATTTTTTAAGCAATAAACTTTAAAATCGTAAAGATATTTGAATATTTAGTTGATAGATTAAACATATAACTTCATTACAAAAATATTCAGATATTATGCATGTATTATTGTCAAAAAATAATATAAAGTGCGACAAACCCTAAATATAGTTGAAATAACTATAAATCTATGTTTTGCCTCTAAAAATCTCGTCTATTCGAAAATAAAAAGAGCAAATGTGTTTTACTATACATACTTCACTTTAAAATGAATATTTTCATGCCTAAAAACCTATAGGAACATTCACATGATTTTGCCTCCAAAAATAACCAAAATTCGTAAATAAACAAAAGTTGATGATTTTAATGCATATATTATGCCATAAAATAAAGTAAAACGTAACAAAAATGAACAATGTACAAATGCTTCTTAGTAGTACATAAATAGCATCTAGTATAATAAAGAACATGTTTATATGCAAAAATGCACATAAATATCAATAATATGCATGATAAATTCCAATGTTTGCTCTGATAATGTATTCATTCTTGCTACAGATGCAAAAAAAGAAGAAACAAACAACCACAAGAAGAACAAACATCCAACAATGAGGATGTTGAATCAAAATACAGGAACATAGTCTACAGAAGTAGTCCATATATTTTAATCAAAGCACTGATGAATATATATGATTTACAGAAGAAGACCATAGAAGATATGAGTTTCATGCACATATTCCGCCTTCATATAAATGAAATACCAGCGAAAATTGTCTACTAGTGCATATCAAACTTTGATGCAAGAAGTTGTAGCTTAATAGTGGCAGAAAACAACAAGATGCATATGATAGAGGAGGATGTCTGAGTTATTTATGAAATACCAAAAGAACCGAAAGATTCGTGGAAAAAGAAAATAAGATGAATCCCCAATACTGAAAGAATGGGCTTCAAGATTTGATCTTCCAAAATGGTGCATCCATCCAGTTGATGTGGCTAATGCAATGGAATCTGAAATTGATGGTGAAGATTAGTTTAAGAGACAATTCTTGATTCTTGTCGAACATAGTCTGTTTGAGAATGCAGCTGATGGCTACATAAAGAATCTTGGAGAACCTTAAGTCCACATCTCAGATCATTAATCTAAACTGGGGCAAGTACATGCTGACTTCACTCATTCGGCATAAGGACAACTGGGGAAAAGAAAGAAAATGTTTGCTTCACTGGACCAACACTATTACCAATTGTAAGTATATGTTTCATATTTATATATAGTATCATTCATTATATTATAATAGTCTTTCTATGTTGATGATTCATTAATCTATTGTTTTTCAACATTTTGTTGTTTTCAATTGTGCATTACTGTGTATCATTGTATTCATTTTACTAATTATAAATTACTCTTCCATGATAGCTTTTCTATGTTGATAGAGTGGAGCTGTACACACATCTTATTGAAAGGACTTACCCTATCATGAGATTATGGACAAGTTCACTATTGAGAGCTAGACAAAAGGTTGATATAAGAAGTGGAGGTTTTGGAACTAGCAAATTGCTGAAAGATTTGATCCTCGACAACCAACTTCGACAACCAACTCTGAAGAAGGATGAGAAAGACACCGAAAAAGATAACATGAGTGATGAAGAAGAGACTGGAATGTCAGAGGCTAATTTGTACACTGATAAAATCATTCGAACAACAAAAATAATGTCAAAATTGATTACTATGATTAAAGATGTACCTGCATAGATTCATCAAAACATAAGTTTCAAGGTTGTTGTGGAGACATCCAGGAATCTCTTAGGTGTTCAATCTCCAATTGTACCTACAGAACTAGCAGAGAATGCACTTTCAAGCCAGAGTCCTCCCTTGGAAAATGAATGGAGTAATCCAATTTGGTTGAAAATTCTGGAGACAATTCTACGGGCAATCGATGCAAAACACTCCTTAAACCAATCTAAAACTCTTCAATCTCTGCAACCACAACTGTCCATCCACACTTCAGATTGAGTATACCACAAATTTAGGTAAATTGTCAAATTCTTACACAATGTGAACATTCCAAATAGTGTAGATTAAATAGCATTTTCTAATAACTAAAATGATCTCACTCTTACCAGAATGAAACAAATGATGATGTTGAAGTTGATAATGATGACCCAACTGAGAAAAATGCTACTGAGAAGGAGTTGCAAGAAGAGGCTACAGATAAGGAGAAGAAAGAAGATGGTAAAGAGAAGGAGATGGAAGAAGACATTACCGAGAAAGAGATGGAAGAAAACTACAATGAGACCATAATATCTGTGATCAAGGATTTGAATGCGAAATTTCCTGAAGAAGATGAAAATCAAGATGATGAAACACTGACCAAAATGGTATATACAATATAAAATTTATCTTTTACTCTACAAGAGAAGCAGATATATTCTTGGATCTTGTTCACAAAAGAGAAGAATAAGTAAATTAATGAATGAATGACAATATATGATATCTATGTTTTATTTATAATGTTGTTATCCTTCATTTTTAATTACAACATTTTCATTTTAGGGAAGAAGAAAAAATCTACTCTGGTGGATCAGCAATTTTGATAATATCAATGTTTCATTTATAATGTTGTTATCCTGCACTTTTAATTATAATATTTGAATTTTAGGGAAGAAGAAGAAATCTATTCTGATGGATCTGCAATTTTGATGAGATCTAATGTAAGAAGTTTATTACCTGAAACATATGTGAAGAGTGACATCATTGATGCATGGAGTTCACATTTGAACAAGCAAGAGAAATATAGAACAACTCCTCCTGCCAGAATGTTCTGGTAAGTAATTTAGATTGATACCTCTATTGCATTCTAAGTTTGGAAAAATATGTATAATATTTCACTAATAATGCATCATATAATCGGTATAATGAAAGACAATATGATGAATGCTTATATAAACTCGAATGCATAATTCATGAACTAAAATGCGTAATATTTCATGAAGAATGCACAATATAATGAATAAAATGAAATTTTATACTGTGAATTTGTGCACTTATATATCTGAATGCATAATTCATC
>JAPKLW010007372.1:0-15216 GCA_026898455.1 Plectranthus barbatus | reverse complement strand
TACATGTCACAGGATCTGTACATTTTCCCAAAATCCATTTATTTCTTCATCAGCTTACACCCGCCTTCTCCATCTCTGCTGTTTAACCAGCACGATTTAGAAATATCGCGAGGGGCTGAGTACTTTCGTACCCAGTGAGAAACAGTGCCCGAAACATACATTATATAATAAACAAGCTATGCAACACACACAGTTAAACACGGGGTTTTATTGGAAAGAACCGTGTTAGCCAAATCATTTTACACACACATATCTTATTCCCAATGATGTCATTTCTTGCTCAGTATTATATACCTTCACACTCAGTCAATCTTATTTATGATTCATTGTAAGGCTCGCTCACCTTTAGATATTTTTGGGCTCGCTCACCCTTTTATTTTATCGTGCAGTTTATTTTTAAGGTTCGCTCGCCTTTGATATTCTTGGGCTCGCTCACCCTTTAGTTTATTATATATTTCTTTCTAAGGTTCGCTCGCCTTAGATATTCTGAGCTCGCTCACCCTTCAATTTCACATATATTCCATTCTAAGGTTCGCTCGCCTTAGATGTTCGGGCTCTCTCACCCTTTTGTTTATGGATTCATAAGATTGACAAGAGTTCGTGATAGGTACTTATTCTTATTTCACAATCAAGCCCTTCCGTTGATGGAATTAATCACGGTACACATATGGTTCACAAATAAGCATAGTAGCATCACTTTAGACACAAAACACCTCTGGGCTCTCTCACCCTTTTTATTACATGATTTCATAAAATTATCATAAGCGCAAATTAGGCATATGCTCTAAAATTCTCTTTCAATCCAAGGTACTCATATAGTTCATAAAACAAGCATAGCAATTTCCTTTTTAACACCAAACGATTTTCACACATTTTGGAAAAGAGATGCGCACTTTGAGTTCTTTACTGAAATAGTTCCTCACCTCGTTTCCTTGTCTTAACTTAAACGCCTGAGCTTATCGATCCCTCTGCTTTCAGTTTCCTACAAACAATCAATCAAGATCCACCATTTTAGAATAATAATTCTAGGACCAACATTCATAATCTTAACCAACTCAACATTATCTTTAACCTCCCCATCAACCCCTTTTGTTATTCCATCACTCTCAACTCCAATTCATGCTAAATTCTCAACCCCGAATTCAAAACCTCAACATTAACGCTTTCAACTCATTTTCCATGATAATTATGTATCTCGATTCAATATATAATCAATGGGGTTGAAAGGATATGAAATGGGGTTAGAAATACTTTAAAAATCATGTTTTGTACTCAAGGGTCGAAGCCTATTCCGAACGGGATGTGTTCGTCCCGAACGGGACGAACAAAATGCAAAAATTAGCCCTAGGGTCGTGCCTAATTCCGTTCGGAATCACCTCATCCCGAGCGGGATGAGGTCCGAGCTCCCTTCCGATCGCGATTTGTCCCGAACGGGACCAAGCCGTTCCGAACGGGACGGGTCGTCTTCTCCGGCGAGTTCGCCGTTCCCGGCCCTGAAACTCGCATTTTCTTCCACCCCAAACACCCGATTACACATGCAATCAACAAATCGAAGTCCTAAGACCGTAAGGAACCCGAATCTACCCTCAAATCGCCAAATAAACGCAAGAAAAAGAGGGTTGAAGTAAGCTCACCGGAAATCGTCGACGGCGGCGGCGTAAGGTGATTTCCGGTAATGAATCCCTTCAAACTCGACGTCCGAATACTACCTACACTCCCAGGAGCACGAATCCATCAACCAAATATCGATTAACGACCGGAAGAGCGAGTTATTAGGAATTGAAATTTGGAAAATTGCACTAAAACTCACCTCACTTCAACCGGCGATAACTCCCTCGATATTTGTCCTCTCGAGACCCACGAGTAACCAAATCGAAGCTCAGAGCGAGAGCTATCGAATGGTGGTGGTTCGCCACGATGTTTCCGGAGGTGGCCGGAATTTGGCCGGATAGAGAGGGCGACGGGGTTTGGGTTTTCTCTCTGAAAATCTCCCTGCTTGCACTCTCTCTCTCTCTAAATTATAGTATAAGGTTGAAAAGTTTAATCTCATGAAATTTCTTCTATTTATACTCCTTCATAGTATATGATTGAATATAGCATAATATGATTACTCATATAACATGATTCCTTGATTAATTTCATTATACACATACTTGTGTATATAATTGTAATTCCATATCAACACATGTAATAACCTCCATAATAAATTCTTCCACACACATAATCTCAATTTCAAGTCTCCAACACATAATATTTGCATAATTATCCTGATAAACCTCAATATATGAGTACAAATCTCAATTAAATTCCTCAAATCCAAACTAAACCATTCTCAATTATTTCTCAATTGAGATAACTCCACTGTTACATCCGAACTTATTTAAACAAGATTACAATTTAGGTACGGGGTATTACAACACTGCTCGATTTTAGAGCTCAAGCATCTTATCGAATATCGATTAGGCCAGAGAAAGAGGTATAATTTCATGAATTGGTTTTGCTCTCTATCAAGATAGTGATTGTCATGCATCGGTGCTCATTCTCGAAAAATATAGTAACTAAATAACTCCAGCATGTTACAATAGGCAAGCATCCCCCTTTGATCATTGAAGGATTTGCAAATTATTTGCCGTTAAATGTTACGAAGATGCTTGATCATTATCGTTGTGGGTGAATTCAAGAACGAACCCAAAAGAAAAAAACAGAAAATAAAGAACACTGAATTTATAGTGGTTCGTGTTTGCACTCTACACCCACTTCATAAGCTTGTTCTACTTTTTATTATTGATTGAGGGATACAGTCGATGAGGAGGGGGTATTTGGAATAATCCAATGCCTAAGTTGTGACTTAGTAGTAGGACAAATCTAGACATTTGTGGGGCTTGGTGAGCTTCAGCTAATAGGCGTCATAAACAGGTTGTACCGAGGTTCTTCATTATTGGACGGAATTATTTAGACCCACTACACTTATTACACATCTTTGAGCTTTAAGACTATTGTGTGATATCTCTATCATTCTCTCCCTTGTTTCTATCAGGTGGTTGTGTTTCTCTTACTTTTCTTGGTTATTTAGCTGGCGCATGAATCTCAATTCTCATATTTGCCTCACTCATTTTGAAAAAAAAATCACATTATTTATGATTCAAGGATTGAGTATGGCTACATACTTGAGGTGCTGATGCTTTCCTTTTTAACTGAAATGTAGCTGTGTGGTGTGCTGGAAACTGCAAGCAACTTGGTTGAATCTACGAATTCTCGCGTTGCCGCCTTGTCGGAAAAGGTGAAGGACCTCGAACGGGTTGTGAATCGGAGAGATTCTGCCATAGCAGAAGCCAAAGCCATTCAAGGTTCTGCTTGATTATAAGAAGCGATTTTGATTACCCCTTTTGAATGGCATTTGACTAGTATGATGAATTGGCCAAATCTACATATAAATCTATGATTAAAAAATGTGTTTTTTAATTGCAATGTAGTAATAATTATGATCATTTACATTCATAAAATCTAGGGGGGGACAGTACGGTATACCGAAAATTTTTCGCCGTACCGTATACCGTACCGAACTTTACGATATGAAAAAAATCATACCATTATCGTACCGTAACTATCGGTATACCGAACTTCGATATACCGAAGTTTCGGTATAACATAAACTGAATACCGTTATCGTATCGTAATAACGGTATACCGTACCGTACCGAAATTTTACGGTATACCGTGATATACCATAATAGTATACCGTATCGTACTGAATATTATTAATTAAAATAATATATAAATATTAATAATATTATTATTTAATAAAAAATGAGTTCCAGACAACTTTTCACCAGCTATGTGGTCGACAACCTTGTCCCGATTACCACCAAATTGAAGGTTTAGGTAATAACACTAATTAGCTATACAAAGATGTATTTTATAGGTGACTCAATTCATTTGTATTTGATAACTAATCGATGTGGGATATCAAAATGACTGCTCATTTATAGATGCTTTCATTTGTGTGTGTTTTATTCTTTATCAATGTGGGATACTTTATTATGTAGGATAATAACTTTAAAAAAGTTAGTCATTTTGTTGTTATTTTTTCTTCTAACCATATTTTTTTAAAACTATTTATTATTATTATTTTCTTCTAACTCAATTTTTTTTACATGTCATGCGATTTTATCAACTCACGACTTTTTTTATCATCATCAAACTAAAATTATTATTAACCTTTGTTTAAATATTATTGTCTATTTTGTATTATATTCTATTATTCTACAAGTGCAATAATATAATATAAATTATTTTTTTTAATAACTATACACAACTAAGTAAAATGTTCATATATCAAAATGTTAAATGAAAAGAAATGAAATTGTGAATCATTATAATAACAAAATATGTCTTAACACTAATATTATTTATGTTCAAATAACCACTTTTCAATATAACAAAACAATTATGATTATTTACATCATAACAATCAAACTATAACAAAATAAATATCAAAAATAAAATAATAATAATAATATTAATAATATACTAACAATTATTAGAATTTCAATCTAGGTGTTATTCTTAAAACGTCTCAATAACAAAAATAAGTTGAACGATGGAGAGTAAAGAATTAAAATTTAAAAAATATTAGATATGAACATTTATTGAAATAAATATATAGGATAAATACTATTATATATGAATAATATTATATTATTTAAAATAAAAATAATATTTATATATTCAGTACGGTATGTAGACGGTATACCCTATATTTTAGAATCTCATACCGTTATCGTACCGTAGATTTTTGGTACGGTATCATACCGTACCGTTACTGACGGTATATCAAGATTTCGGTATTTTCGATATTTTTTCGATACAATATATACGGTATATCGGTATTTCGGTATTTTTCCCACCCCTAATAAAATCCTCAATTTTGAAAAATTAAAGTTCATATGTGTAGAGAATGAAAGAGAAGCTGTTGAAGAGGCCTGAATTCATATTATTCGTCAACTCCTCTATATTATACTAGATTGCAACCCGCGCGTTGCGCGGAATATATATATAATAATGTTATTAAATATATATTTTATTTTAATTATATATTTGTTGACAAAAAATGAGTATCAAATTTTTTTGTGAGATGCACACATACACACACAAATAACTTTATTTAATGAAACATATATACTTTTAATGTGAAAATGCATTATGAATATTGAAAATAATTACTCCATTAAAGAAAACTTAATGCGAAGAAAAGTAACATATCCAATAACATTACATAATGGATTTTATTTTTCTAAATCTGAATGTTGAACACTACTTATTATATAAATATAAATATCTATATATTTATATTTATTTAAACTGGTAATATTATAAATTCTCAAAAATCTCATTGTACACGACATTTGAAGTTTTTGAAGTATTATTGTTGTCCTTGTCACATATGAAAATCTTCAATCCAGTACAACTTATGACACTTTTCACAGCAACATATAATTGTCCACGGGCAAATACTGGTTTGCTCAGTAAAATTCCTACATGAGATAGCGAATGTCCCCGACTCTTATTGATGTGATTCGCTAAAATTGTATTGGAAATTGTCTTCGCTGAAATTTGAATGTGATTCGAAATTCTGATGGTATAATAATCATCCTAGGTATTAAATACCTTTTCACCAATATTTTTTCCACTTTAAATTTTGGCCTCTATTATGTGATTACCAAGTTGTGTCAAAACCAATCGTGTCACATTGCATAAGCCAGAGGAAGGATCAATGTTCATCAACAACATAATCGGAGTTTCAACTTTCAAATTCAATTCATGATTTGCTAATCCAGAACACTTCAATGTATTAAGGAACTCTGGTGTGTGCACCTCACTTAGAATATCAGCCACACTTTATGTTCTGCACATATAATTTGAACTTAAGTATGCTCTGCCAATATTGTTGTTCAGTGATAGCATATATTGATTGACCATCTCAACAACTTCATTTGTTTGTGCCAAAATAATCCTATCTTGCGAGCATGAGACATCTTGTAGTCGTACAATGTTGTAGGATATATATTATCAACAATCGCTTTGATAGGATCACCACTAAATTTAATGTTAATATCTTCTGGAATCTCAATAACACCATCTCCATTATTTAGCGGACCTAGATTTCCATCTTTAATTGCCGCAACCCAATCAACAAACTCTTTAAGTTTCGAATTTTGCATCTGATCATCAATCATATTCAGACGCATGTTCTTCGTTAACCTCAAGACATGGACATGATGCCATAAATACGATGAGTTAATTGTTGTAATAATTATATCACTTCGCCTTGCTTTTGGGATGACCTGTAGATTTATCTAAAATCACCACCAAACACAATTATCTTACCTCCAAATGGTAGATTCTTGTTGTGTGTATTTTGAATTCGCATTATATCCTTCATTCCTTTATCAAATGCTTCAAAACAATATTTGTGGATCATAGGTGTTTCATCCCATATTATAAGTCTGCAATGTATCAACAATTCGACCAATTGACTTTCTTGTTCAATATGGCTTATTGAGTCTTCATTTATATTAATTGGGATTGCAAAACGCGAGTGAGTTGTGCTGCCACCAGATGCTATTCCACTTGATGCAACATTTAATACAATATCACCTTTGGACCTCAATCCAGCGGATAATGTTTTCCAAATTAATGTTTTTCCTGTTCCCCGTATCCATATACAAAGAACAGTCCTCCATTTTCCAAATAACATCTATCAATAATTGTATCATATACAATGCGTTGTTCGTATGTGAACTTACTCAAACTCGATTAAGGATTTTTGGCGACTTTTAGACGATCGTAACTCAACTCTTCTATGATCAAATCATTACCTACATTCATCAAAACCTCATTAAATTCACTTTGCATTCCATCAAAATCTTTTAAAGAGTGACCTGATTTCTTCAATATCTTCTCAAATTCAGCAAGGGCATATTTCTTTATCTCGTCATCACTAAGATACAAACCTTCAAAAGGAGGTATTTATAACCATTTTAGCATATTATTTAGCCAAAACATAAATTCATGTCACATATTTTTTTATTCAAAGGTATTTACAACAAATAGTTGATATTCAACTAATTTTTAATAAACATATCTATGTTTTTAGTAAAATTAATAAAATAAATTAACTAAATGATAACATATAATTCTAAAAATACTCAAAAATAGGTACAATAACAATATATTATAAGTAAATACCATACCTTGATTGTTCGAAATGATGCGTCTATTATATAATATATCATCAGACATATATTTCCAAGATGCTTTCCAAACTTGATCATGTTTCCTCATCAATTTCGTAACTAATATAGTTGCGAATAGTTGTCTCAATGTATGAGCATTTCTCCAATGACTTGCTTCTTCGATTCCACTTATATACTCTTTATCATCTTCTAGCAATCCCAGTGCATAACATGCATCACAATATGGGTCGTATAAAACGCCATTAATACGTCTCATATCAGCATGACATTTGGCTCCACGAACAACATTAATTAACATTCTTAAATAATGATTACCCTTTCAATTGATGTTCCTTTTTTTTCGTCCACATTCTTGCATTCTTATTCCAAACAAACTTGGTAGGAAACTTGGAATACGTTAATTTATTTGCTTCAGGATATAGTTCATTTGCCTCAAACCATGCTAAAAACATATTTTTTGTCACTGTATCTCGATTAACAATTGACGCAATCTCGTCATGCTCCAAAAATACCACATATTGCTCATTTTCGAGATGGAAACTAAGTCGCTGAACAGGTGGATCCCTAAAGTTGATGTAAAATGACTATATTCTCCAAGCTGCTTCACATGGTGAAATGTACCTAAAATTGTAGTACATATCTATCTCATCAACATTTTTTCCTTTATTTTGATCTGCTATACTTTGCGAGAATCTGACAGTTACTCTATCATTTCCTTTGTTGATATATTTGAATGGATACTTGATGGCTCAAGATTGGTTGCACCATTCGACATTGATGTGACCATAATACTTAATCAATAAGTATTTGTTGTAAGGTACAATGTATGTATTATGCAAATATACATAATTTTTCTTAATTGTCCTAGAATTGTCCCTTCTTCGATAGATATGATACCAATCATCATCAATTGTGGTGACCTGTGCATATCTCTTTGGAAAGTGTTTACCATATACGGAGAATTTCTTCTTGCAATACTACACTGTCCATGTATCATGAAATTAGAATTGTAATGTGATATTCTTGTTGCACATCTATATCTGGTATTTCAGCTGAGATGATCTTATCAATATGTTCAGCTGAAGGGTATTTGTTCTCTTCCGCCAGGATAATTAATATGTGTATGGGGAAATCCTCTCTTTTGAAATTCAATAGTGTATACCATTGTATATAAAATAAGAAATAATATTTTTAGTAAGTTATAACGTATTTGTGTAGAAGAAATATTATGAATGCTTGTTTAACTAAATTGAATAATAATTAATATATTAAATACATGCAATAACTTTTCCAAATATTTTGTTACGGCGCACATCCTTCATCAATTCATCTAATATCATCTTGAAAACTCGGGTTATAATATCTGGCCTGTCTTCTGCATTCAAGTTACGTTCATCTAAGAAACGTACTAATTCTGACCATTTAGAATTGCATGTGAGAGTTATGAATAAATCTGGATATCCCGCCCCATTGACATATTGCCATTCCATCCTGATAAGTTTGAATCATATATCTCGCCCCTCCTGTAAAGCTTGATGGCAATATAACTCTCTTTCCCCTGGTGGATGGATCATTTTCTCCACGTACAATAGCTTCTGTCAACTTATTGTATATATCGCATCACAATTTGCTTTAGTTGTGTCTAATATAGCTCAATCTGGAAGACTCAATCATAGTACTGATATACGTTCATGTAAATGATACGCAAAATACTCCATTTGACTTACTTTCTTCCTAGCACGAGAACTATCATTTCTCATCACTCAAGTGAAATATCTTCAGCATATCAATCCTCTCCATATAGAAATAAAATTAGATATTGAATGAATCATATCCATTAGATCTAGATAAATCAATGATTGATATAAAATCAAGCAACAACTAAAATACAATCGAGCAAAAACTCTCTTTATTACTCTCAATTCATCGCCATATTTTCCTAACTAATTATTATAAAATCTTCTTTTGTTATTGTATCATCATTTTTTCTCATTCTATTTATATTTTCATATTTCTCTTCTCATTCTCATATATATTCTTACCCATGTTTAAAATCAAATTTAGAACTTTTATAATAAGTTAAAGTAGTGTGATACTTCTAAACGTTAAAAATTCATTACCAAAATATATTTATTATATTATTTAAAATATTCATAAATTAAATTAATAAGCTTATTGTATTCTTACACTTTAAATTAAAATAAATTGATCAATTTTAGAATACATTCAAGTTGACATAGAATTTGAAGTTTTTTTAATGCAAATTTTAGTTTGAAAATGAAACTACTCAACTCATCACGATTCATTCGAAGTGTTCTATCTAACGTCCTTGTTTATCTGTGTAAACTTACTTCAACTAATTAAATCATTTGCTCTATTTATTTATCTCTCTACATTTGTCAATTTCATATTTTATAAAGTTTTCTATATTGTCTTATTTTTTCTTTAATCCTTTTAGCCTCTAACTTTCCATCTTTGTATCTAAATCACAAACGTCATTATATCAATATATGTTCGCTTATATAACTTAAGATGAAATATAGTCAAATGACTCAAACTTAACCATCCATTTTAAAATCTTTTATTCTTAATTTATAATTAAACTTATTACTTACTAAGTTAATAAAAAATCTTTATAGATTGGTTGATTCTCAATAATTTTTACAGGCATTTTATACGTAAATTAATGGTAATGACATGAGTTTTTTTAGATAAGTCAAATAATAATAATTCTAAAAAAATAATAATTTTATGTCCCAAATCCAATTATATTTTTAATTGCATAAGAAAATTCAAACTCTAGCAACATAAAAATATTCTATAAATTGAATGTAATACAAATAGAGAAAAACTTTAAAGTGGGTAAAACAAAAACTGAAAAATATTAAAACAAAAACACTATTATTAGAAAAAAAAAGTTTTACAATGGTTGGTTGAATTTAAATTTTACTTTTTTTCTCCTTAATCATAATCATATTATTTTGTATAAATTCATATGTCTAATGGTATTTGAATGCGAAACTTACCAATATATTTGACAATTTGTGTCAATATCTTTCAACTAAAGACTATATTCATTCAAGCGTTGAAGATCATGTCAAATCAAAATTACAATTATTCTAAAATGCAAGAAGTAAATCTACAAAGATCATGAATACAATGCAAGGGAAAGTCATCACATATTTATAATTGTATTGTCAACTTACATTAAAAATATCGTAATCTACTTGCACAAAGTTGCTAAAGAACAATAAAATTGCATATAAATTAAAAAAAATGTAAAATATGGTGCTTCAGAGCTTGGTTCCGCACTTCCACTTCCCAACATAGTAAACTATGCTTCCTCCTTTTTGTAACATGGCATGAATTCTTCAAAAATGATCATTACTGAATTTTAACTACTTACTGATATTTATAGGATTTTAAGAGGCTCATAATAGTAATATATAGTACACTTCATATAGGTTGCAATAGTATACTATATATAAATTATTTTAAACATATATATTTTTGTTTATAAATTATAATTTTTAGACTTTTTTATCTTTAATTATAGTACATAATTTATTTTAGTTATTATTCATTAATTTATTTCCATAATGTCATTCTTGGCCAAATAATTATATTGTTTTCATTAATTGATTTCGATATTAGATTAAAGACTTTCCATAATAATGCAATAAAACATATTCCTAACTAATATACTTTTTATGTATGTATAATAAAATAACTTATATTAATTATTTAGGAATTATAATGGTTATTAAACTTTCCATACTTATCATTATTACCTAACATATTGTAGTTCTATTTTTAGTATCTTAGATTGGGCGGGGAAAATATTTTTTGGTAAGGGTTCTGCTTTGATATATATATAGATATATATAGATTAACATTATTTAATAATTAAATTAATGCTACTTATAAATTAAAAGTAATGATAAACAAAATTTAATGAAGATTAGAGATTATATTTAATATTTTATTAAAAATTGTAATATATGAAATTCACTAGATTTGCACCCGCGCGATGCGCGAATCAAATTTTTAATATTTAATTTTATAATATTAAAACATAATTTAAAGTTACATATTTATTATTTTTAACAATTATTTTTAAATACATCTAATTTATATTCATAAACATGGTTGTAAATATCGCTAGACGCTAATCGAACGCTCAAGTAGTGCCTACTACCTTGCACCTAGGCGATTTAGGCGGGCCTATGCATTTTCTAGGCGGTAGTTAATCAGTAAGCTAATGTTTTATATCTGAAATTTATAATATATATTTTTCAATAAATAAAAATTAAGATTATTCAAATTTTAATTATTTTTGAAAATATAAAAAATAGGTCGCCTGAACCAATTAGGTGGCACGTAGCCCGCTTAGTCGGCCACCTAAGTTGGCACGTAGAAAGCTTAGTCGACCACCAATATCGGCGTTTAGGCATATTAGCGGCCTAGGCAGTGCCCTTGATGGCGATTACTCGCCAAACCGATTAGACATGAAGATATGAGGGTAATCAGTTCGGTTAGGGACAACCTATCGCCTAAACGGGGTCTAGGAGGTCCGTGAATTTTTGCAACAATGTTTATAAATATTATATTTAATGATTATACAATTATTTTCAATATTATTCGTCAAATAAAATTAAAATAAGTATAAAAATACAAACATATGATGTTTGATTTAAAAATGATTACATAAAAGATATTATTCATGTAAATTTAAAAAATATTAAATATAAATTGGAGATGTAACATTTTAAAGAAGAAAATTATGAATATAATTTTGTTATATTTTTATTAGTATTATTGTATATCTATGTTATAATAGAAAAATAATAAATTAAATTAAATTAAAAAGAAGTATATTAAATACAAAGTCTATAAAATTTAATTTAAAATTATTCTTGAAAGATATTATACATGTATTGGTTATAAAATAATAATATAATAAATTGGTGAGATGATATTTTTTTAAAAAAAATGAAAAATATAATTTTGTTATATTTTATTGGTGTTTAGTTTATATATATATGTGATATAATAAAAAATAATTATTAAAATAATAGTTATTCTATAGTTAGACGGCCTAGGCAGTGCCCTTTATGGCGATTACTCGCCAAACCGATTAGACACGAAGATCTGAGGGTAATCAGTTCGGTTAGGGACAACCTATCGCCTAAACGGGGTCTAGGTGGTCCGGGAATTTTTGCAACAATGTTTGTAAATATTATATTTAATATATTATTATACAATTATTTTCAATATTATACGTCAAATAAAATTAAAATAAGTATAAAAATACAAACATATGATGTTTGATTTAAAAATGATTACATAAAAAATATTATTCATGTAAATTTAAAAAATATTAAATATAAAACTGGAGAGATGTAACATTTTAAAGAAGAAAATTATAAATATAATTTTTTTTATATTTTTATTATTATTATTGTATATCTATGTTATAATAAAAAAATAATAAATTAAATTAAATTAAAAAGAAGTATATTAAATACAAAGTCAATAAAATTTAATTTAAATTTATTCTTTAAAGATATCATACATGCATTAGTTATAAAATAATAATATAATAAATTGGTGAGATAATATTTTTTTTTAAAAAATGAAAAATATAATTTTGCTATATTTTATTGATGTTTAGTTTATATATATATGTGTGATATAATTATTAAAATAATATAGAATAACTTTTGGCGGGAGTAGTTATTTTAGACTACTCTCTTTTAATATATATATAGATTGGTAATAATATAATATAGTATAAATATCTTCGCATATATTAATTTTTATTACCTTGATCTCTAAATATCATATAATATATTATAATTTAAAAAAAATAATTTGGACAATACGCATGTAAATTAATCATTTGATTACTCCTAGAATGATTCATTACTCTAAAATAATATGTGAAACTTGATTAGAAATACTCTAATGAAAAATGACCAATTATCATTAAACAATCACAAATATTGTTTGCATGTGAAAAACCAATAAATTGGTCATGTTTGTTCTCAATTTAAAAGAAAAGTAATATATATATATATATATATATATATATATATATATATATATATATGATTTAAATAAATAAATACTTAAATCTCGTGAAATATATTTCTGTGTATTGATGTTAAATAAATATATAATATTAACACATTCAATTTTCATAAATTCGTTCAATAAGCATTTAATTATGTGCAATTTTTGGAAGCAATTCTATCAAATTTAAATAATAAACATGATTAATAAGTAATAAATTAGTGGCCCGCATCAAAATCTATATTATCCATTCAAATATAAACAAATTAAAATGTCATTTAAAATGTTATTGACAAAACAATATTTATTTAAAATGTTAATCCTTCATATATAAACAAAAAAAGGTAAATCTAGAATGTTATATGCAACTACCAGCATCCATATAATTGTATTGATATATATATATATATAATATTATTATTTATTAATAAATACATGTACAAATTTATTCATGCACAACAAAATTGGAGGATGTGATTTAATTTATTATATAAAAAGAGTACATTAAAAATAGTTAAATCTTCTTTGATCAAATTGAGATCTTCAATTGTGCTAAAAGTGCAACAACGCCTATGTTGTTCCTCATAAGAGATAAAAAAAATAATGTGATTGAAACCTTGAACAAAATGTACTTTGAAGACAACAGAAAATCTCAATCTCCTTTGATCGATACTTTTTGAACTCCGAATGAGCGCAAATTGAACCACTTCTTCATCTTTGTTGGTGGTAGATATTGTGCAAAACCTTATGTGGAGAAATATTTAGTTACAATCTCAAATGAGAATATAAACCAAATAAAATAATTAAATAAATATTATATAAATACATCACTACAAACAAATGAACACAAGTAAATTCTATAAAAATTCAATTATAACAAAAACAAAAACAAAAACAAAAAATGAGAATGGTTGGCTATTTGTGCTAGATTTCTAAGTATTTATACTAATCATGCTATATGAAGACTTTAATGAAATTATCACTAATTAAGTTTTTCATTTAATTATGATTATATCAAATAAATGTTTTGTAACATCAATTTATACTTTTTTAAGGAAAAAAACTTGACAAATGGGTTGATGTTAATTAAACAAATTAAATATAAAATTTTGAAGAATTAATGCACATTATGAAATTAGATATATAGCCAATACACATTATTAGATGTATTAATTATATTAATTTATTATTAGCATATTGATTTTCATTATGCTAATATAATTTTTTTTTCTTCATTCTCTTTTGATGTAATCATTGTGAAATCCACAAAATAAAGTAAAGCTTGAAGATAAAATTTTGCATAATTAATAAATTCATTTGTAACACCCCTATTTAAATTCATCTTGTTAAAGTTAAGATGGTCTCAACATTGTATAAGTTTCCATTTGAATTTATTTATGAAGTAAATTATTGAGTTTGTAGATTTAAATTGAGAATTTTATGGGTTAATGTTGTGTTGGAATTTGAATTTTGGAGGCTAATGCTTGATTAATTTGGAATTTTGTGGAATTTTGGAATGGGAATTACATGTGTATAAGGCCAAAATAAGGGATTATTATATAGATATTATAGGGTAAATAAACCTATGTTGAGGGCATGAATTAATAGGCAAGTTATATGGTAATAAAACCATATTATTCCCCATCCCAGCCTTAAGAGTCGAAGAGAGAGAGAGAGTAGTGAGCTGAGAGAGAGAAATCAAAACCCAGACCCGCCACCCCTTCTTTTCGGCCAAATTCCGGCCACGTTCGGCCACCAATTGACGAGCCGCCGGTACCATTAGATAGCTGACGTTCAGAGCTTTGTTTTGAGCTATAGTGGAGCCGGTGAGGTCGAGAATTGAGGGAGAAAAGCTAGAGAGAAGTTGGCTCGCCGGAGAAGTGGG
>JAPKLW010007370.1:0-15220 GCA_026898455.1 Plectranthus barbatus | reverse complement strand
TAAGATGAATTGGAATGGAAAAATGGAATCTAGGGAAAAATCTAACTATCGTACGTGAAAAATGACAAAAGTTCTTCAAATAACCGCCTCTTCCCCTTTTTATAATGAGTAAACAGGGTCTCGGATCGCCCGGTCGAAGTTTGGCTCGCCCGGGCCATCAATAACCGCCAAAATCACCCAAAAACCGACTTGGCTCGGCCGAGCAAGGCATGGCTCGACCGAGCCAAGTCTCTGTCCGCTCGCTCGACCGGTCCTGCACCTTCTCGGCCGGTCCTGCGCGATCTCACGGTTTTGGCCATAACTTCCTCTCCCGAACTCCGATTGACCCGATTCCAGTTGCATTGGAAAGCTAGCTCAAAGCTCTATCCATTTCAATGATGAAAACAGCCAAATGCTGAAAATGGCATTTTGGCTCGGCCGGTCGAAGTTTGTGTCCAGCTCCAAAACACGTGCGATTTTCCTCCAAAACTCCACCAAAATTGCTCGTTTATGCCCAAAACCTATCCTATACACATCAAACACACAAAACACGAAAACACAACCAAAATACGACAAAAACATATGATACGGGAGTAAAATAGCCACAAACAAGTATGTACACACATCAAAATATAGGTCATTTTACACACGTATCACTATCCAAGATCGAAGCTCTTTTCTTCTTTTTGATTTGACCTTGGTGAATCTGTTCCTGCAAAATAGATAAGGTAAGATAGAAGGTACCCGTATTTCTGCGGGTCCTGCAGGGTTAGTTTGATGGATCCATCCTTTAGGAATCCATACTTGTTTCACCTTAAACTTAGGTGTCACAATCTCATCTCCCTTTCTCTTCCTTTTCAAATAATTCAGGCAATTTTAATGCAAGCATGAAGAGTAAGAGTGAGTGTGTGAAACCTTGTTGGAAACTGAGTTGCTTAGAGTCGGATTTCTAGGAACTGACTTTCTTGAAATTGAGTTTCTGTTGAAGGAACACGCCGGTGAAGGCAGTTCTTCCCCACGATTGATGTTGGATACCAAACGTACACATACATGGTTTAATAAAATTAAATCAAGAAGATCAAGGATTACCAATAGATCTATACAGATCTGTAGATCGATTCCACTGGAGATCTTCTAGCCTGTGTCCCTCGAACCACGATCGGATGCCGGGTGGACAGCAATCCTCTGATTCGTTAGATGCCAACCCAACCAAAACTAGATCTACAATGTTTGAGAGAACTAAACCTAGCCGTCATTCAACATATGAACTTATGAAAATGACAAGTAGGGTTTTTCTCTCAACCATAAGATCCTATTTATAGGCATCTTCTAGGGTTTCTAGTTGGGCCAGGCCAGGGATCTCTAGAAGGTATAGGATTGGGCCTCCCATAAGTCCAAACACATATATTCAGCCTAGAATATAAATTGAACTTATAACATTAATTCATTCCACTAGAGAATTAATGTTGCAACTGCCATCCTATCCCGATGTGAATCAGGACTTCTATTTGACTTAATTAATTCCCCGTGTTTAAGATAACGCACATCCATTAATTAATTAAACGCTCTGACATCATTAATCAATTAATATCTTAATTCCTTAAGTAGTACCCGCTCAACATTATTATCATATCGGAATAAATTCCACCTGCAGGGTTTAATACGATAAAACTTATGAGCTCCTTAAGGGGATGTCATCAACCTGGATGACCAGGACACGGTGCCCTAATATGACTATATAAATACACACAAATAATGTTGTTACCCAAGATACGGAGCATATTGAATCATCCTATTGATTCTCACCCATGGTAAGTCAAAGTAACAAACAATCATTTGCATATATCTAAATATCACATCTAGGGTTAAGAATTAACAAAGTCACCGAGACCTTGGTTCTTCATAGAGTCAGAACAGAAGAACACGTCTCACTGCAATCCATTCAATGCGACACCACGCACTAGCATAAACTAATAACCAAGACTAGTTATCTCAAGTTTATACTACAACCTAAAACGATAGTTTATCCAGAACTATCTCAGTTGTGAATACATTTTATATCTTATAAAGAACCTAACAATGCGATCTTCAGTGGGACGAAGCACCCACCACATTGTCTACAATATAAGATAAGTGGATATACACGCAATCATAAGAATGCATCAATGTGACAACATTTATTTCTGATTGATTTCAGTTTAATCAAAGAGATCGAATACATGACAAATCTCACTTAAAAGTTTGCTTTACAGTATACTCCAACATATGTAAGGTTCTCGGAAACCTAGTCTGGAGTGTAGAGTCTTCCTAGTCCTAGAGGTAGATGAATGATAAGACTTAGACCTCGTATAGGTATTCTCCCTATACGGATAAGTTCTTTTCTCATACTGGTTATGAGCCAAGAACCTCAGAATCCTAGAATCCGAAAATGAAATTGACTTTCAATAAAGTTCAATTTTTGCTGTAGAAGTAGGTTTTAGACCATTAGGAACATTTTGTTTTGTCCACTTCCTAGGCATAACTGGCTTCATCTCAGGTTTATTTGACTTGTAAGCCAAAACCTTTTTAAACTTGGGCACTGAGGTCAGTTTTGGAATTGACTATCCCCTTTTGTTCCGATTAGCCTCTAAGGAGTCCTTGTCAATGCTGGCTACTCCTTTGCCTAACAGCTTGACTTCTACACTAGAATTCTCTCTAATATGATGTTTCCAGATATTCCTAGTTTTGAAAGTAGAAGCCTGATTGCTCAAGTTATTTTCTGTAAAGCCTAGTCCTGACTTATCAGAAGAATGTCTTTGTAAACTTAGAGCTTCTGAAACTTTGCTAGTACTAGAGCAAAGTGAACAGATAAGTTTTTGATCACTAGCAGTTTTCAGTTTAAGAGATGCACATTCTTCAGAGATAGAATTAAACATTTTAAGCAATATAGAATGCTCTTCTCTAAGTTTGGCTAGATCTTCACTTATCGACTTTAATCCTTGGATCTCCACAGTCAGTTTTGAAACTTTTAGTTTCAGTGAAGCATTTTCACATGCTAAGACATTTTTTAACTCATAGAACTTAGCAAATTCTCTATTTAAAGTTTCTAGGGAAACATCATCAGAATCTGAGCAATAAGAATCATACTCTTCTTCTATGCATGCAATTGGAATAGAAACTGAGTTACGAATGTGTATGGGAGTAGTAGACTCTATTTCAGTGACTTCCTCTTCTCCAAGCTTTGCCATCAGCACCAGGAAGGCTTTCTCTGCAACCTCATCATTTGATTTGAAGTACCCATCATCATTGTCTGAGATGTCTAGTACCTCAGTTCTGGAGAGCATGGCCTTTGAAACTACTCTTGACACTTTCTTCTTGAATACTCTCTTCAAGCGCTCCATTTCCTCTTTGGAAACCAGTGGGCACTCATACTTGAGGTGATCTGGAGAGTTGCATTCAAAGCAAGCTTTTGGAGGTCTCTCGCTGAACTTTAGTTTACTGGTCTGTGAACCTTCCTTCTTGGCTTTGGCTTTCTCAAGAAGTCTTGTCAGTTTCCTCATCTGCTCCTCAAGCTCTTATATTGAGCTCTCTTCCTCTCTCTTCTGGTAGGAAGGCGTCGGTGCTGACTTCGATGTGGACGTTTGTCCTATTAATCTGTCAGCTTGATAAGGTTTTTGAGGCCTTTTTTCGAACTCACTTTTTGCAAAGAATGCAGCATCTTCTTCTGGATGTGCGCTGACATTCCGCACTGCTTCGTTCCTGTTCGCCATTTGGTTGTCCCACTCATGGGCTTATAACTGGGCAAACACATCCTTGGTCGTCATTTTGGAGAGATATTTCTCCTTCAAGCTGGTGGCTTTGACGAGCAAGTCTTCTTTGGGCATCTTGGAGAGAATTTTTGCATTCATATCAGCAATCTCATATGTTCTCCCCAAGTTTTTCAGCTCGCATATAATAGCATTGAATCTAGCTTCCATTGATTTAACATTTTCTCCAGGAAGTATTTGAAACGATTCATACTTATCCACATAGTTTTGAAGCTTATTTCTCTTCATTTGAGCTGTTTCTTAACTCAGAGTGTCTAGAAAATCCCATATTTGTTTGGCATTGTTGTACTCGAGGGCTTCAACAACCAGTGGCTCTGGTAAGGATTGAAGGAGGAGCTCCATGGCCACTGAATCCTGCTGAAAGCAAACTCTTTCTTCGTTCGTCCATTCTGCATAAGGCTTCTCCACTATCTCCTGACCCCCTGCTTCTCCAAGCAGAGTATTCACTTTTATGATCTTCAGTGGTCCAGTAGATAGAACCTCAGTCATCTCTGAATGAACGTTCTTCAGCATTATCAACGATCTCTTCTTCCATATCTCAAAATTTTCTGATGAATACTTTGAAAGCTTCGAGATCTGAGCTATCTCTGCGTACCTAAGCTTGAAAACACACAAACAAACACCAAGTGCAGAAAACAGAGATCTGGTCCTAAGTGACTCAACACAATCATAGTCTGTAAGAACCTTGGCGCGTGATACCACTTGTTGGTCCTGAAATCAAAATGCAAATTTGTGCAGCGAAAGGTTTAATGTATGCAGCGGAAGCAATAAATCATATAAGTGCACTTGTTTCATAAGCAGAGTAAAGTCAGTTTGTGTGTATAAACTTAAGCTTAAGGCCTGCTAGGTGTTAGGTCAGTTTCACAAGATATACTCTTCAATATATGGATAAGTATTGAAGGTTTTAACAGTCAGTTTGTGAAACATAAAACAGAGCAAGTAAGTAAATAAACCAGTAAAGAACACACAAGATTTATAGTAGTTCGGATCTCAATATCCTACATCCACTCTTCAAACACAAGGTCTTCTCTACGTTTAGCTAGATCTTCACTTACTGAATTTTTTCTTTAGATCTCCTCAGCCAGTTTTGAAACTTTTAGTTTCAGTGAAGCATTTTCACATGCTAGGACATTTTTTAAATCATAGAACTTAGCAAATTCTCAATTTAAAGTTTCTAGGGAAACATCATCAGAATCTGAACAATAAGAATTATACACTTCTTCTATGCAGGCAATTGGAATAGAAACTGAGTTAGGAATATGTACCGGAGTAGTAGACTCTATTTCAGTGACTTCCTCTTCTCCAAGCTTTGCCATTAGCACCAGGAAGGCTTCCGCTGCGGCCTCATCGTCTGATGTGAAGTACCCAACATCATTGTCTGTGATGTATGGTACCTCAGTTCTGGAGAGCATGGCCTTTGAAACTGCTCTTGACACTTTCTTCTCGAAGACTCTCTTCAAGCACTCCCTTTCCCTTGGGAAACCAGTGTGCACTCATACTTGAGGTGATCTGGAGAGTTGCATTCAAAGCAAGCTTTTGGAGGTCTCTCACTGAACTTTAGTTCACTGGTCTGTGAACCTTCCTTCTTGGCTTTGGCTTTCTGAAGAAGTCTTGTCAGTTTCCTCATCTGCTCCTCAAGCTCTTCTATTGATTTCTCTTCCTCTCTCTTCTGTTAGGAAGGCGTCGGTGCTGACTTCGATGTAGACATTTGTCCTGTTGATATGTTAGCTTGATAAGGCTTTTGAGGCCTTCTTTTGAACTCTCTTTTTGCAAAGAACGCAGCATCTTCTTCTGGATGTGTGCTGACATTCCGCACTGCTTCGTTCATGTTTGCCATTTGGATGTCCCACTCATGGGCTTGTAACTGGACGAACACATCCTTCATCGTCATTTTGGAGAGATCTTTCTCCATCAAGCTGGTGGCCTTGACGAACCAGTCTTCTTTGGGCATCTTGGAGAGAATTTTTGCATTCATATCAGCAATCTCATATGTTCTCTCCAAGTTTTTTAGCTCGCAGATAATAGCATTGAATCTAGCTTCCATTGATTTAACATTTTCTCCAGGAAGCATTTGAAATGATTCTTACTTATCCACACAGTTTTGAAGCTTATTTCGCTTCATTTGAGCTATTTCTTGACTCAGAGTGCCAAGAAAATCCCACATTTGTTTGGCGTTGTTGTACTCGAGGGCTTCAACACCCAGCGGCTCTGGTAAGGATTGAAGAATGAGCTCCATGGCCACTGAATCCAGCTGAAAGCAAACTCTTTCTTCGTTCGTCCATTCTGCATAAGGCTTCTCCACTATCTCCTGACCCCCTGCTTTTCCAAGCTGAGTATTCACTTTTGTGATCTTCAGTGGTCCGGTAGATAGAACCTCAGCCATCTTTGGATGAACGTTCTTCAGCATTATCAACAATCTCTTCTTCCATATCTTAAAATTTTCTAATGAATACTTTGGAAGCTTCGAGATCTGAGTCATCCCTGCATTCCTAAGCTTGAAAACACACAAACAAACACCAAATGCAGAAAACAGAGATATGGTCCTAAGTGACTCAACACAAACTTAGTCTGTAAGAACCTTGGCGCGTGATACCACTTGTTGGTCCCGAAATCAGAGTGCTAATATGTGCAGCGGAAGGTTTAATATATGCAGCGGAAATAATAAATCATATAAGTGCACTTGTTTCATAAGCAGAGTAAAGTCAGTCGGTGTTAGGTCAGTTTCACAAGATATACTCTTCAATACTTGGATAAGTATTGAAGGTTTTAATAGTCAGTTTTAGAGTCAGTTCGTGAAACATAAAACAAAGCAAGTGAGTAAATAAAGCAGTAAAGAACACACATGATTTATAGAGGTTCAGATCTCAATATCCTACATCCACTCTTCAGACCCAAGGTCCGGATAATTCACTAAGTTGATACAAGCCTCCTTATGATCTCATCCCAGAAAGATATATTCACCAAAGAAGAGCTTCAGCTAAAAGCCTCAGTCTCGTGCTAGGAGAAGTTAGCGCGGTGTATAAACTTGAGTCGGAGACTTAAGTCTTGTGTAAGGAAACACGAAAACTATGAGAGTTCTTATAGAGAGATGGCCAGGCAGAATGCCCTTTATCGTGTGAAGATTTTCTGATTTGTATTTTAGAGTTCATTCAGAGTTCGTAACCATTTAAAGTTGAAGGGCAGACCTTTATATAGAGTTTTTCCTCCGGCAATTTGAAATATTATCCATTCGACACATAAATCTAGACGTTAGACTCATGGATAATGTTGTCCAATCGTAGCCCATGCCTTAGGTCTGCTTTTCTGCTTTTCTCTGCTGTGTTAGTGTTCCATACACTAACTTTATGCCAGACCAAGTTTTAGTCCGAGTCATCCAAGATTTGGATGACCTCGTACTGACTTTCCACTTGGGCATGAATATGCCTAAGTCTGACTGAGCCTCGAATACTTTTCAAATGGCTCTAACTCTCTTTGAAGGTAGAGGCTCTTATACTGACTTTGTCTAGTCAATATAGCTTAGCCCTCATACTGACTTTCCATAATCAGTATGGTATACCTTCATACTGACTTTCCATAGTCAGTATGAAAAACGCCCTCATACTGATTTCTCCAAATCAGTATGGTGTACCCTTATACTGACTTCTCCTTGTCAGTGTGGGTAAGCCCTCATACTGACTTCCCCTTGTCAGTGTGGTGGACCCTCATGTTGAGTGCTCCTACTCAGTTTTAGGGTTAAGGCTGTCAAGGCGTGTTGGTAGTCAGTTATCGAGCATTCTCCTTTGCTCGGTCTTCAGCCTAAGTTCTATTATAACTCGATCGATCCTATACAAGGATTACAGTTTAAAACTCTAGAAACTGATAAAAACTGAATAAGATGGCTCACAGTCTTTGACACACCAAAACATAAAAAGTAAGGAAGGAATTCTATAAAAAGAATCTTAACACATGTCAACCAATGCGGATTTTAGAGATGGAAAAATCGTGATTTTTATGGTTAAATCTTATTTTTGGCCCTAGATCCCAAAATATACACTTCTACCTCTATAAATAAGGTTGTGCTCGAATTTTGAGAAAAAATTCTGGAGCTTTTGAATTTTCAGCCAATTAGTTCTGTTTTTATTCAAGTTTTTAAGAGTTGAGGAGATTGAGAACTCAATCAACGTTTATTTTCATTGTAAGTATTGATTATGCAATTTAATAATATGTTCTTTGGATTTCTATTCATCATGAGTGGCTAGAAACCCTAGCGGGTTCTAGGGCTATGTATAATTGATCATGGTTGCATGTTAGATTAATCAACTCAAATTGCATGGTTTCAATTCCTAATTTAACTAGCAGAATTTAGAATTGATAATGGATTGAGAGATGAAGTTGATTCTATTTTCATAGTTGTTAATCGAAAGACCGAGAGGAGAAGATTAATAACAGGAAGAGGAATTGAATATAATTGGTTTTCTGTCTCAAAAGGAAGAGTAAACAATTGTAGAGAATTAAATCTATGTTTATTGAGGTTGATTATTATTGTGTTATTGAGGCCGACCTAGCATAAATAGTCACATAATAGTAACCTAGGTTATAATTGCCCAATCCAGGAATTATAATACATTAATTTAATTTCCCACCATTGTAGAGTTGATTGATTTAGCATGTATTTTGATTAATTCTTTGCCCTAGAATCTGTGTTCTTTAATATTGTTTTTCAACCCTTTAATTTCAGCATCGTTATCTTTATTTTCCAAAATTCAAAATCCAATTTTATGTTTACTCAAACAATAAATCTTGGAACTAGAATTAGTACATAAGATAATTTCCCCACACAATTCCCTTGGGTTCGACTTGAGTTACAAATTTATTTGCCACTGTATCTGCAATTTATCTGTAGATTTTACAGTAATCAAATTGGCGCCATTGCCGGGGAACTGTTAGATCTTATCTTGTTACTAATTTGTTTTAAGATTAATTGGATTGAGTTTTTTTAATTTATTTTATTTAATTTCTGTTCGTGTGCGTGAGTTTGTGTTGGTTTTTGTACTTTGTTTCAATCGACACACGTGACGCAGAAAAAGTTTTTGTGTCGGTCGACACACTACCGTGTCGGTCAACACAGGCTGATTTTTTCCAATTTCTATCTATTTTTGCAGGTCTTGCATGAACACGAGAGCTCAAGGGAACCCACTCGAAGCTTTTGACCCAGAAATTGAGGCAACACTCAGAAGAAGGCATAACAAAAAGAAAAACAACAAAATAACTGATATGGAGCCACCGAACAATCAGAATGTGGAAGATGACCCAAACATGCCACCTCTAGAGGATCCGGACACCCAAATCACAACAAGGAGTGCCCTTTTGCTGGTCCAAGAGGTGAATCAAATAAGGGAGCTTGTCAAGCAATTGATGGTGGAAAGGGAAGCTGAAAGAGCTTAAGCTGCAAGGAGAGAAAGAGAGCTGGAATTAGAAAGACTGCGGAGAGAGGACTTCGATGATGAGGACCCCAATGCCATGGATATGAGGTATAGACCGCAACCCGGTAATGAGGGATTTGTTATTGGTATCAATGCCAATAACTTTGAACTCAAAACCGACCTTATTCAGATGGATCAGCAGAACTAATTTTGTGGCCGAGCTGTGAAGGACCCTTACACACACCTTCGGATGTTTGTGGAGGTGTGTTATACTGTCAAGAAAAATGGAGTCAGCCAAGATATGATCCGTCTGCGTATGTTCCCCTTCTCACTTCAGGATTAGGCTCGGATGTGGTTTACGGCCTTGGATTGCAGTCGCATCAGGACTTGGGATGACCTCCGGGCAGAATTCTCTCTACTTACTTCCCACCATCTGTGATCATCCAGAAAAAAATGGAAATTCTGCAATTCCATCAAAGGTGATGAATCCCTATTCAAGGCATGGAGCAGATTCAATGAATTGTTGAGGAGTTGTCCCGATCATGGAGTGGATACCGAGGAGCAAGCATACATCTTCTACCGGGGAATGAATGAAAAGACTCAAGAGTCAGTGGATAATGCAGCTGGAGGCTCTGTGATGAGTAAATCTGTAGAAAAGGCCCTCAAGTTGTTCAAGAAGATGGCCTTGCAAACTCAGAAGTGGGAAAATCCGAGGAGGCCTCAAGGCAAAGCAGTTGAGAAGAAGGAACCGGATGATACTCTCAAGTTGGAGATTGAGAAGTTGATGGGGGAGATGGAAAATCTAACTTCCAATGTTTCTGTTGTTGCTACTGCACAGGTTGATCCCATAGCCGATGTCAACTACATGAACCGAGGAGGCTACCAAAACTAATATCAAAATCAGCAAAAAAAAGTGGTGGCTATCAGCATTACCCTCCAAAACCCCATGCCAGCTTTTCCTATGCTAATCCGGAAGGTGGAGAGCTTTCCCCACCTGGTTTCAATGTGCAGAATGATGAAATCACTGAAAAGAAGAAGGAGAGCTTGGATGATGTGTTGTCCAAGTTCATCAAGGCCTCAGATTATCGAGTTGGGAAGATAGAGCAAGAAGTAGCTGGAGTGCACACAAAGATTGATCGAGTTGGCAAGCATGTTCAAATGATTGAAACTCAAGTTAGCCAGATTTCCAATACAATAGGAGTCTACCACAATCAAGGGCAACTTCTGGGCACTACCGAGGTGAATCCGAAGAATCAGAAGGATTGCAAAGCAATTACTCTGAGGTTTGGTACGAGTTTCAAGAGTCCCAGGATGGTTTCGAACAACTATGGGGGCAAAGAGGAGGAAAATCCCGTGTGGGATGCCACTATTTTGACCGATGCACATCTCGTATTGGTCGATGCAGAGGCTCGACATGCTGAGTTTTTGATCGATGCTGAGGACGGATGACAGGGGAGATGTTGACCGAGGTCTGCACGTCGATCGATGCAATGCATCGATTGACGCATGCAAAAATCAATGTCGACCGACACGCCTGCAAGTCGGTCAACACAGAAAGGCTCCCAAGGATATTTTTTAGCTGAAAAGGAAGATCTAGTCCCTCCGATGCCTTTCCCTCAACGATTTGCAAAACAAAAAGAGGACTCAAAGTTTGTAAGGTTTGTGGAAAACTTGAAGAAGGTGAGTATTAACTTACCGCTTATTGAAGCCTTGAGGGAGATTCCGGGCTACATGAAGTATCTCCAAAAGCTGATGAGCGAGAAGAAGCAGTTCATGGAGAACACAACTGTGAAGTTACGTGAGCAATGCAGCCTCTTACTCCAAAAGCAAATACCTATCAAGAGGAGTGATCCAGGTTGTTTCTCGATTCCAGTCGAGATTGGGGGGATAGAGTTCCAAAGGGTGCTGTGCGACACTAGTGCCATCATAAATCTCATGTCATATTCTATCTTCAATCGCCTCAACATTGGAGAACTGAGGCCAACTACAATTACTCTGCAAATGGCAGACCAATCTGTGTCTCGCCCCAAAGGTATACTTGAGGATGTTCTCATTCGTGTGGGTCATCTAATCTTTCCTGCAGATTTTGTAGTGCTTGACATGAAGGAAGACTGCAATATGCCCCTAATTTTGGGATGAAAATTCTTGGACACCAGTGCTGCTTTGATTGACTGCCGAGGAGGAGAGATCACACTTGGAGCAAATGATTAGAAGATTACATTTGTGCTCGACAAAAGCCGGCAGCTGTCTGAGTGCAATCGTATTACCTCTATTGAAGAGTCTAAAGATGAAGTGGAGGAAACCGAGAAAGAAAAGGAGGAGAGAGCTGCCATTGAATGGGAGCGCGGAAATGAGTTGGTGAAATTGTCAACTAAGCCATCCCTTTTCGAGCTTACAACTGTCGTTCAAGACCGCAAGGTGTTCATGGTGGATGCCAAGGGCCGGCGAGTTTGGAATCGACCCCCGTGGGCATGGTGATCTGAGGTATCGTTGAGCTGCGACGTTAAATAAAGCACTTGTTGGGAGGTAACTTAATTTTTACTTGCTTTCTTTTCAAATTTCATGTTATTTTCATTTTTGCAATTTGTTTCAATTGTGTTTTAAAACATAAAAATAAATAAATTCAAAACAGTAGTCTCTGTTTTGACCGACGCGGATCTATGTCGGTCGACACAGAGGGCTTGACGTGAAGCACTTCGACCCGAGAAAGGGGTCGACAAGAAGGCTACCGAGGTAGATTTCCCCTGTATTGGTCAATACGGAGTGCCAGGAGCCAAAATTTCATGCCGTGCAATTTTTGAAGATTCCGATGATAAAAAAAATTGATGTCTGAGATCAACTACCAGGCACCGTTCTCTCTCTTGTTCGATTTTCTAACTTTTTCTACTCTTTGAGTTGGAAATAAGTTTCGGGGATGTGGACAAGAGATGGAACGTTCTATCTTTTATCTATTTCGCTTTTGAATTTATGAATTTATGCTATTTTGTGGGAAAATTTTTTAGTTTTGATGCAACTTGAATGAGAATGTGAGATTAGAATCGATTGATAGTTGAGTTTGAATTGATTGTGACTGTGGTTAATTGCCTATAAAACTAGAATACCGCATGATAGGATTGATTTGAAACTTGCACTTGCATGATGATTGAGTTGATTTGAAGTTAACTGTGGAAGAAAATTTTAAACCCTTTTGTGAGATTTTGAGCCATATGTTCATTTGATGTGAGATTCTCATGTATGTTTTGATTTCTCTAGAACTTGCCTATTTTATGTTTCAAGACTGCATAGTGTGCACAAGTTTAGGAGATGATATTAGGCCATCTTTGATGACCCAATATCCTAAACAATGTCCCTTCACAATTAAATTTTCCCTAGTTAGCCACGTTGAGCCTTTACAATTCTTTCCTTGTCTATGAGCTTAAGAATGTGCTGGTTTCGTTCGTGTCTTGAGTTGTGGTTTGAATGGGGTGGATTGATGTGATTTGGAGATAAGAGATGTCAAATTAGTGGTTTATGCAAGGGTGTGTGATAGAATAGCTCAAAGAAAATTAGAATTCTCATAAGCTCTCTGAAAAAAAATTATGTGTACAAATTATCGAAAGAGCAGAAGAGATTCAAAAGAGCTAAGAAAAAAAAAGAAGAATGATGAATCATGAGTTTGTTGATGTATTTGAGGAGATAAGGTGATGATGTTAGAGAGTGGTTATAATTTGTTTGAGTTGGCCAGTGATAAGCTCGTTTTTCTTACTCACTTATCATATTATTTTCCTATTTCTTTTATATAATTTAGTTTGTTTTATTGAATAAATTGAGCATGAGTGCATTTTGGAGGGTATGATGCTTGTGGTGCAAGGTTTTGTTGGATAAATGAAGAAATAGAGCAAAGTTGGTCAAGAAGATGAAGAAATCCGCAACAAAGCAGTCTGTTTTGACCAACGGGGCAAGGATGTCGACTGATGCACGGAGAGATTTGTGTGGACTGACACAACCCTTGCATCGGTCGATAATAAGTCTGTCGACGCAGATGTACTTTGAGCCAAGGCGAGATCGATATTGAAGAGTTTGTGTCGATCGATGCAGGACTCATCTCGGTCGACACGCGCATTTTGAAAGAGGGAAATTGCCAATTCAAGCTGTGGACGAATTTGGAGGAAGAAATACATTATTTTATCAATTCCTACCTTTTGAGAGCACAACCCTACCACTATATAAACTCTAGATTGGCTCATTATCAGGGTTCCAGTTCCCAGTCCCAGTTTTAGTTTTTTTCTAAAGTTCCGGTTTTGAGTTTAAGTTTCTAAGTTTTTAGTTTAATGTTCCTTTAGTTTTCAAGTTTCCAAGGGCTGGAAACAAACATCTTTATTTTTCTGCACCTTTACTTTAATGCAATCTTTAATTTTTGTTTTTGTTGGGAAATTTGGCTAAGTTTCCTTTCCCAGTAGCTACTTGCTTAGATTCTAGTTTGGTGTTTTGGTGCATCAAATCCTAAGTCCAACCAGCGTCAGTTTGTCTCTAGAATAGCTCTAGCTCTCAAATGTAAAGTCCTGTTTAGGTCTTTTGAGTTGTAAGTCGTAGCTGATCAAGACTCATGCTGGCTACTGATCACCAGCATGAGATGTGCTTACCAGTTGAGAGAAGTCTCACCAGCAAGCGACTGACAAAGACTCATGCTGACACTGTTCATCAGCATGGAGTAGAGCTATTGACTGGTTACTGTTCACCAGTTGGGAAGATTTCACCAGCAGGAGGCTGAGAAATCTTACCAGCAGAATATGTGTTCTGGCTGACACTATTCACCAGCGGTGAAGCCACCAGTCACGGGAGATTCCGAGAGATAACATCAGACAAATTGGTAGACCTTGATTGTGCTAAGGAAAGTCACCAGCAGAGACTGCCAGCACAAGATCGCCAGTATGATCTACCAGTCGGAGGTTATCAGCTGAATTGAAGATTCGCTCTCCCGAAGACTTAGAGACAAAAAGAAGATTCGTCTGAGGAATTAACTGACAGAGTATGACTTTAAGGAGGATACCTTAAAGTCTATCAGTTCAAGACTACCAGTTCCGATTCCTCGTACTGACGAATAGTGCCGTTCTGACATAAAGAGATCAATGTCAGATAAAGTGGACAAAAGCATGGCGCTTTCCGGAAATTCCTACCTGCTCCTTCAGAAGGACATGCGAGGACAAAGACTTTTTCCGGATGTGTCCAAACGGCTAGAAGATTTGAATGGGATCCCGCGTCTATAAATACCTGGGATCCAACAACATTCAATACTCTTCTCTCTCGCTCAACTACCGAAAGTCTGAAACTTTATTGCCAGCAAGCAGAATACTTTCGAGGCTTTTCTTAAAAGCTCCTCCGTGTGTCGATTATTCGAACACGAGACTCCAAGCTTCCAGCTTGTGAGTTATTGATCTCTTTGGTGTTCTTTCTCACTCTGAGGAAGTTCACAGCAGCTTGTGTGCCAGCCAGCACCTAAGTTATTACGGGCGTTTTGCCGTATTGAGAATCACGTTCTTGGGAGAACTCAACACCCAACTAGTCAGAGGAGGAGGTTGAAGTGACGTGCTCGCACTCCATCCATCTGACGAGAGCTGAAGAAGGATTCAAGGCCGGGAGCGGTTGATCTAGTGAACTGGTGGACGAGGCATTCACCAGCTAGAGATAGACCGTAGGATACTTGTACCTACTTGCTCTATAGTGAATTTCCAGTGCATCGACTGGAGAGTGGACGTAGATCAGTTGATCGAACCACTATAAAAATCCTTTGTCTTTTATCAGCTTTCTGCATTTCATACTAATTTGAAACCTAGCACCCAAGTGCTGGTGTATATCTGAAAACTGATATAACTGTGCAAACTTGACTTAAAAATATTCTAAGTGATGAGCTACCAGCTGACCAGCCAGTTGCCAGTCAGCTGAGTACTCACTGCCAGTTGACTTACCAGCTGACAAGGTCCCAGTCAGCTGAGTAACCAGCAGAGCGTAAGAAACGAACTAACACATTTTCCGCTGCCAAGTTATACCCTGATA
>JAPKLW010007369.1:0-15221 GCA_026898455.1 Plectranthus barbatus | reverse complement strand
TCGACCAACTAAATAAGGTTTGATCCAACAAAACCTTTTACAAATAAGTCCTAAGGGAGTTTCTAGGGATAATTCCCAACAATTTCCCCCTTTTTGGTGCGATCAAAGCTTACTATCATTTGCTGACCATAAGTGGAAGAATGTCTGTGTTTTACAATTCTATGCTATTCTATCAATCTAACACAGAGTTTTTCCAACTAGGTTCAAGCAACAGAAATGATTGAAGTCAAATTCCCCCTCAACAAGTGCTGGGGAATATTTCTCGATTAACTATGAATAAATGTTTGCAACAAAGCAATGTGCTGGAAATTCTAGCACTCATTAAATCAGCAAGCATTCATGTCAATCAAACTATGGTCTACATGTCCACATGCAAATTTGTTGAATACACAAGAAGTGTAAATCAACTAGAGCACACCAGTAAAATTCAGAAGTGGACAAAAAGATTTTGTCAAAATCTGATCCAATTTCATATATGATATTGCAAGTTTAAGTACAAATTGGATTCAGAAAGTAAAAGAATTGACCTTGTTGTTCATGAGCCGGGCGCTGGTTTATCCTTTTCACTGTCAGCTGATTTGTTCTTCTGAATGTCAGCAAACTTCTCCATGGTGAATTTCATGAAGTTCTCCAGAAGGGCTGCTCCTGTTTCTCTTTCAGCAGCCTCACGCTCCAGTTCTTTGGCCAGCTTCTCTTGTTCCATAGCAATCTTTTGCAATTGAAGTTCATGTTCCTTTTTCTGCAGTTCTAACTTAGCTTCATGTTCCTTTCTTTGTAGCTCTAGTCTAGCTTCTAGTTCTTTTTGTCTCAACTCTTCCTTTGCTTCTTCTTCTTTTCTCCTTATTTCCTCTGTCCTTATGGCTAACTCCACCTCATTTTTCTTTCTTCTTTCCTGGTCAGCCTTTCTTCTTTCTTCCCCCTCTTTGATTGCAGCCAAAAAGTTTGTGCCATAGGCCACAACCGTGTCTTCGAGGGTAGTCTTGGTGTCTGCTAAATCCTTTTGAACAACTTCAAGACTTGTCCTATTCTCAGAAATAGCCAGCTTGTTTTCAGCAATCTCTGATTGGACATGAGATACATCTCCCCGTATCTCATCAACTTCTCTTCTTAGATTAGCTGTTGCCCCTGATATTCTTTCATCAATGGTTACTTGTAAGTACGAGTCAAAAGCAACAGCCATATCAGCATTCATTTGAAAGACCATCTGTACGGAAGAGATAGGAGTGGCATTGTAGGAAGTGGTTGTAATAAGCTCTCTGTTTGTTGGAGCAGGTGATTGCTGTCTTTGAGTTGCAATTGTATCCAAATGTGCTTGATAACAAGCTTCCTCATGTATGATTCGATGAGTGGCCTCCAAAATCTGTGCGTATTCCTGAGCAATTCTAGTCTCTTCTTCCTGATCCTTCTTAACTATTTCCTGAATATCATGATTTAGGAATTGGACTATTTGCACATCAAATTTCAGAGCAGCCCGCTCAGTGGCCAGTGCCTCTCTTCGAGCCTTCTGACGCTCCTCTGGTTGCGATTCATACTCCAACTGATGTTTCTCGTAGGCAACAGCAGCTTTTGCCTATCGTTTGGACAATTCGACTCTAGCATCAGAGTATCCATCAGGTACGAAGGTGGACTTGGGTAACCCAGCAGTTTTCGAGAGGGAACGGTGTTCTCGGATGGCTTGAAGTTTGCACATCACTTGCTTATCCAAGAATTGTTTCATCCCTGGAACTTGATCAATCCAATCAAAGCACCAACGTTCCTCACATCTCCAGAAGTTTAATCCTTTAGCTGCAATGCATATCATCCTCTCTTCGAAGCAGAGTTGATACATAATATAATCAAACTTCTTCCACCGACGAAACTCTTCTGCTAATAGGCGTCCTTCAGGTATTGACTCATCCAACTCACTGTAGAATAGATCTGCTATGGCTCTTTCTGTTTCAGAATCAACAAACTGCTCTATTTCTTCAGCCATAGGTCCTAAGTCGGAATTAGGTACATCTTCGGGATGAACCTTTGCACACCATTGACTAATTCTTCGGAGTCCATAGCGACGTCCTGGCAGCCCATTAAGGGGTACTCGAAGGATAGCTTCTGATCCAGTGGTTTCTTTCCTCAAGAACTTTGCATTGTAAATTTCTTCAGCTTCTCCATCGGAGTCAGATTCAGAGATGCAAGATGATTCAGGTTCTGTGAGGTGAGAATTATTTTCTTCTAGTTGAGGCATTTCAACAGTTAATTGCTCGTCTAATGTGTTAGCAGATTGATTACTAACGAGTGTTTCCTTCGAATGTTCTGCGAGGGGTGTTTGCACCGGCAGTCCTGCTAACATACTTTCGTCTGGTTTTTCTTTCGCTGAACCAGGATTGATGAATGATCCAACTTGATCTTCAACATTTCGAATCTCACTAGATTCTGCATCATTTCTTCTGCGAAGCTTTTCCCGTGAGTAGTGAGTTTCATTGAATGCTCTAGATTCCAGCCTTTTTGTGAATTCTGTATCTGATAATTCTTCTTCTTCAATGTTAATCTGCTGATCAGGTGATTGATTGAGAATTGATTCTTCTGCTGAATCAGCCTTTCCTTTTCCTTTCTTCGCAGCTTTTTCTGCTAGATGAAGTGGATCAGCAGTCGAATCTTCTGTAGCATCCCTTATGATGGCATCTGCTGATGTATCTGCTATTTCTTCATTCTTTGCTGGAATTTGATTTTCTCCAGCATCATGCCTTTCTTCCAATGGATGATTCATGTGCTTTGCAGATGTTTCATTAACTATGCTAGCCTCGACTCCTCTGCTAGCACTGACTCCTCTGCTAGAATTGACCTCTTTGCTAACTTCTTTAGCAGCTTTCTTCTGGGCCATAAATTCGTCAGCAGCGGATTTGACTCGTTCGAAGTTCCTGTCTCTGCCTTCGAATGTCAGGTTACTGATGAACTTCTGATAATCTTTCTTCTCGATTTCCTTTAGCGTAGCTATGCGCCTCCTCTTTGCTTTTCTTGTTTCCTGACCGCGCTCTTCTGCAGTACTGAGGGACTCAGGGATGTAGTCTGGATCAGAGGTGTTGTCAAAATTGGTCTCACTAGATGTCTTCTCTGCTGTAATCTCTCTTTCAGCAGTTCTAGCAGACTTGTCTTCTACCTCTGCTTTTTCCATTACTTCCTTGTCAGTCAGAAGTTCCAACCTTCTTCTGGTCTTCTTCTTTGCCTTAGTTGCAGGAGGATTTGTAGCAACTCTCTTTAGTGATTGAATTGGTACTGCCAATGTTCCAATAGTAGTTGGAGGCTGTTTTGCTTCCTTCGAAGTCACGATGTCGTTGATCTGATCAACTGGGAGGTTTCCTATCTTCTCAATCTCCTCGAGATTTTTGAAACACTGATCTGTTTCGGCATTCTTCTTCAACACTGCTAATTCTTCTTCTGTTATGGGAATGAAGTGTTGGAGTCTGGCTATTGCTAAACTAGCTTCATCTGGTTCCTCTGGAGATGTAGGTTTATTCTTGTCTATGTTAGACTTCCCTTTTAACTTCCGAGGATTTCTGATATTTACCGGCTTAGGCTTGTGTCTAGTTACAGGAATGTAGTCGGTAGAAAGAAGTGCAACTCCTCGATCTACTCCTGTGTTGGTAAACAGAATCTCCAAAAGTTTACTAATCTTTAGTCCAAAGTTTACATTCGAAGAGAATGTTCCATCTACTTCCATGTGAGTATTCTTCTTGGCATGTTCTGCCCAGCGTTCAAAGATAAATTCAGCCCAATTACCCTTAACATTGTCATTTAATGCCATCATCACGACATATTTCTTAGCAGAGAGCTCCGAGTACGATCCAGCATCACATTGGAGCATCTTGATTACAATCTCTGCAAGGAGTTTGTATTCCTCTGTCAAGGTGTTGATTGAGGTGTTGACCTTGAACGTACTTGATTGCCCTTTTTCTCCTGACTTCCTCTAAAGCTTCCATCGTCTTTCTATTTCGGCTATATCATTCACCTTATATTGAGAGATTTTGGCTCCAAAGTTTCGAAGTCCGAAAGTACGAGAAAGTAAATCAGCATTTACTTCTACGATATTCCCATATACACATGTCTTGAATGATTTCTGATCGTCACTCATGACAGCCCTAACATAAAATTCAGCAACCATATGCGGATGAAATTGATCAGGTTCAGCAGTGAGATACTTTACCAGCAATTCGGAATCAAGGATATTCAAAATCCATTTAGGAAATTGTTTGTTGGCGAGAGGCATGTACAAAATCCTGTCTTTCATAATCTGGGCCACTCGTCGCCTTTCTGCTGAATGCGTGGACAGCTTCTTCTGTCTGGCCATGGTTACCAATTGGTAGTAAGGGATGGACTCATCAATGTCTTCCTTCTTCTCAATGCCGGTGAACTCGGGTGCATGTCGAACATGCAGGGGTGAGCAAGTGGTTGAGGGGTAGATAAATGAGGCCTGTTGAAGATTGACTGTCTCTAGGTTCTTGGATGGTGATGATTCGGGATTTAGAGAAGTATTTGTGTCTTGGTGTGAGGAGGTTGAAGAATCTTGATTTGAAGTCATGGTTGAGTAGGTTTTTCTGAGGATTTTGAGAGGGTTTTTCAAAGATGGGGGTGAGGGATTTCTGAAGATTGGTGGGGATTTGGAATCTAAATATGGTGTAGAGGATTTCGGAGTACGAGGAGAAATTGACGACGAGGATTGAAATCACTTTAAATTCAATCAATGATTGGGGTTGAGAGTTAGATCGTGGGTATAGCCACGTCCTTCGTACTTGAGTGTGGATGATGTGGCACAATCTGATTTGTCGCCGTCGTCTGGATGCATTAAATGTTTCTCCATATTGAAAAGCAAATGTCCCACGTCTGATTTGAGATTTTCAGCAGCCAAGATGTATAAAATTAAGAAGATGCTACCACGTATTTCATGGTATCATCATAATAATCTCCGGCATTGCTTTTCATGCATGATCGTAATCTCTTCCGATTTGACCTTTGCATTAATGTGCTACTTCACTCCTACTCAGCGACCCTTCGACTTCAGAGATGAGCAGTTACCAAGGGTTCTTCTTTAAATAGCATAAGCAGGCGATGCATTTGATACGACTTCTTGCAACTCTTGTTTTTCTTCTCACAAAATTCACTAATACGAAGATATGGAGCAGACTCAATCTCTCTTCGTTCCTCGCCATAGAATTCTCTGTGATTCTGGTCTTTATGAGGAATATGAGACAGAGTACCACATAGCAGAATGGATCATGTCCAGTCTTCATGCTTGTGGTGTGGCTAAATTCATCTCTTTGACTCCTCATGCGTTTCATAGAGAACATCTTCAGTTCTTCGTCCGACAAAGTCAGCCCATTGGAGACTCCATCGTAGGTGTCTTTAGGAATCAGTTGGTGAGATGGACTGTGGACACTTTTGCGTCGGAGTTCGGCTTGCCGAGAGGTCCAATTTCTGTGTTGGATTATCGCAGTAATGAAATCACTCCAGAGTGGACTTCATGGATGAGATGGAGACGTTCTGCTGATCTGGAGTTCTCGCCTACCCCATCAACATATGGACTGCAGACTCGCTTTCGAGTTCTCTCCGAGATAGTCTGTGGAATGTTGGTGGGAGAGAATTCGGATGACATGATCTTCTCTCGTGAAGTCTGGAAGGTTATGATGGCGATTGATGACCGGGCAGAGATTGACTGGGCGGCGTTCGTCTTTCAAAGGGTCCGATAGAGTGTTCAGCAGATCCCTCGACTCTACCTTCCCTATGGAATGCCTTTAAGTTGGCTGCTAGAACAGAGATTCACCGATCTCACCCTGGGTCCCTCGAACCTTCGAGGAATAGACTTTTATCCCTTTGTGCCTTACTCGCCCTTTGATTGAATCCTCTGTTGTAATTGTTTTTGATGATGTACATAAGATGATGTCGATTTTTAATTTAGACAACCTCATGTAACTGCATTCAATGTCGATCATCTACTTGATAGTTGCCTCGATAATCAATTGTGTAGTAGAACTGCGGATTATGTTTCTGCTAAGATCATAGCAGATCGATGATTGGTAGCAAAGATAGATATTCTGCCACAAACGTAGCAGATACTACTTTGTAAAGTAGTTAGCAGAGCTCTCATCATCTAATATCGTTTGTAGCAGAATGACCTTCCTTTAGTAGAGATATCAAGTCTAGCAGAAAATCCATTCGTTAGCATAGACCTTATTCATTAGCAGAGATCTTATTTTCTAGCAGAGACCTTGTCTCTAGCAGAGATTTCAACTCTAGCAGAGATCTCATTTGCTAGCAGAGATTTCATTTGCTAGCAGAGGCCTTGTCTCTAGCAGAGACTTCAACTCTAGCAGAGATCTCATTCGCTAGCAGAGGCCTTGTCTCTAGCAGATGGAACGACGATTTTCAGAGTATATTTCTCCAAGCGTCGATTGCGTATTCCAAGAATCATTTTGACCGATCTGTCGTGGCGTTTGCCTATTCGACGAGTGACAGATGATTAATAACTCTGGTAATTTGAATCTGATCAATTCTAACGAGAAGAGTTAAGATTTTCCCTTTATAAATACCCTGATTGTGAGTATCCTTGTTGCCTCAACAACTCTTTGCCGAAATACAATCTTTCAACAAAAAAATGGATTCACCAGGTCAATCTCTTGAATTGCGCCGAAACCAGATCCTACATGAGGCTGGTTTGAACTCTCTGTATGATAACAATCCAAGGGTGGTAGAGACCGTCATGTCAAAGTTAAATCGCAGTGGATTAACTTCATCACTGTTACTCCAAGACGTTTCCAATGCAACGTTCTTCGAGAATTCATCGACGACTGTTCTGTGGAGGGAGATGGCATTTATGGTTCCTTCCACGGCAAATTCATCTATTGGTCACCGGACGTCTTCTCTCGTTGATTCGGCCTTCCCAGAGGTCCTGGGTCTGTCTTCGACTACCGTGTGACGGACATTGCCCCTGAGTGGTCGGCGTGGCAGAGATGGAGACGAACGCCTTCGTCTGAATTTTCTTTGTCCGTCTCAGCATACGATTTGCGCACTCCCTATTGGGTGCTCTTCCGTGTGGCAAATAATATGTTGATGGGAGAGAACTGTGACGACACGTTCTTCTCAAAGGAAACATGGCAGCTCATGATGTCTATTGACGATGGAGCCGAGATAGACTGGGCAAAATATATCTACAATAGCGTTCGAGACTGCGCCGAATATTATCCGGCCGTGCCTCTGCTCAATGGTATGCAACTTAGTTGGTTGTTAGAGCAGAGTTTTCCTCAGATAGCAGAAGGACCAACGAATCTTGTAAACGCGGACTTCTTCCCGTTCAGGCCTTCTTCCTCCTAGAATAGCGATCTTGTTGTTTGTAATCTTCCTCTTTTCTTTTGTAATGACATTTTGTCGATGAATGAAAAGATATATGAAGATTTCACAACTATGTTTTGTTGTCTGTTGTTTGTTAACAGAATTTTCAACCAATTTCTGCTCGGCATTTTCAATATTAGCAGAGAACTATAATCTTCAGCAGATGTAATCATCTTCTAGAATAAATAATAATGTGTTCAAGAAATCCAAGAAATAGAGATAATATCTCTTCTTATACTCTGCTTCTGATATGCTTGCGTTATAGTCCCAGCAAGCTATCTTTTGAGTGACTTGGATGTCTGTAGCAACCTTCCTGTGTCTGCTGTGAGCTACTATCAAGTGCTATCATTTAAGACGGCATATTTTTGTCTTAATCAAAGGATTTGGGATATCCTTTGGTGTCTTCTTTAAGCATTCGTGGAAGAGAAAGCCAGAATACTCAGGTAGGTCGATTTGCTGTAAGTAGCCTTGATAAGACAGGTGGCATTTCCCCCTTTGTCGAGACTCCTCGACTTCCGCTCCTCTGAGTTTTGAATTCATTTGACAGGACACTTTTGGGAGAGTGTTCCCATTATGGATAGAGCCATGATCTTCCTATAAATAATGACGCACTTGTATGCTGTAACTTCATCTTTTCCACTCCTCTTTGCATAGCATTTCCTCCCTCACTTGTTTCAAAATGCATTGTATTACCATTGCTCCAAGTGATCTGCCTGTCACTCGCAACCAGATTCTTCATGAATCAGGGTTGTATTTTGAATATGGTAACAACTGTCGTGTTGCCAACTTCGTTATGGGAGCTCTTAATGAGAGTTGCCTGACCCAATTTCTGACTACGATGCCGACTCATTATTAGAAACAAGCTCTCCAAAGCTTTATCTTCAGGAGTAAAACCGATGATGATGCTATTTGGAGTTGCTTCGACGATGAAGTGGTTTGCTGGACTCCGGCCCTGTTCTCTCAGAAGTTTGGCCTTCCTCGGGGTCCTACTCGCGTCATGGATGTCTTCTGCCATTTGATTGCTCCAGAGTTCGGCTACTGGAATGAGTGGATGCAGTCCGATAACTTTGGCTTTTCACCAACTCCATCATGTTTGCATTTGAAGGAGGAGTACAGAGTCATTTTTGACATTGTTAGCAATGTCACCTTTGGCGTCCCTGCTGACAATTATGTGTTCAACCCAAGGATTTGGAGGGCTATGATGGCCATTGATGCAGAGATGAAGGACGTTGATTGGGCGGAATTCTTCTTTGATGGAGTGAAGAGATGTATCGATCTCTTTCCTCAATTTCCTCTGCCAACTGCCATGCAGCTAAGTTGGTTGCTTGAGCAGTCGTTCCCTCATCTTGCTTCTGAAGGTATCCCTTTGATGGGATTTGATTTTTATCCTTTGAGGGCTCACTTCCCTAACTGTGGTTGAAGGATGCTCTGAGTTCTCCTTCCTTTTGTGTCCACAAAAATGTTTTTAGATTCGTAGCACATGATGATGTAGAGTTGTGTGTATCTGATAGCCTTTGAACTCTGTAATCTTTCTGTTGAATGAATATGCTGATTTCAGATCCCTTCTTTTCAACTATTTTCATGACATTGTTCAGCATGTTGATGTGTGGTAATGTCAAGAAATCTTCAACAGGTCGAAGGCATAGCAATCATAATATAATAATTATCAACCAATTCTCAAGAATATCCTTATAGAAAGAATGAGAGCTAGGACTCATTCATCCACGTCAGCCTCTAATTCCATTAATCCTAGTTTCAAGCATAACTCTTTAAATCTGGTTTCTGGAAGTGGCTTTGTAAATATGTCTGCTATTTGATCTTCAGTGCATATATAACGAACATCGATATCTCTCTTCTCTTGATGGTCTCGTATGAAGTGATGATGAATATCAATATGCTTGGTCCGAGAGTGATGAACAGGATTCTTTGTGATGCACATGACACTATTGTTGTCACAATAGATGGGTACACATTCAGGAGAAATCCCATAATCTTGTAATTGTTGCTTTATCCATAGAATTTGTGAGCAACAACTTGCAGCAGCTACATACTCTGCTTCAGTGGTGGAGATAGCAACAGAGTGCTGCTTTTTGCTGAACCAGCTAATGAGCTTGTGTCCCAAAAATTGACATGTGCCGCTTGTGCTTTTCCTGTCGATCTTACATCCTCCAAAATCAGAATCTGAATATCCACTCAGACCTAGACTATCTTCTCTGGGATACCAAATTCCTAATCCTTCTGTACACTTTAAATAGCGAACAATTCTCTTGGCAGTGTCGAAATGAACCTTCTTCGGCTTGGCTTGATATCTAGCGCATAATCCCACGGCATACGAGATATCTGGTCTGCTACCGGTGAGATACAGTAGTGAACCTATGATCCCTCGGTAAAGAGTAGGATTCACATCATCTCCTTCTTTTTCAAGAGCAGCAATGCAAGTTGTGCTGATAGGTATGCGCAAGCTCTTGGTCTTCTCCGGATAGTATTTGGCGATTAAGTCACGAGCATACTTCTTCTGATGGATAAATATTCCTTCTTTGGATTGATGAACTTGTAGTCCAAGAAAATAAGACATCTTTCCCATCATGCTCATTTGGAAATGGCTAGTCATGAGATCAGAGAATCTATCACATAGATCTTGATTCTTTGATCCAAAGATTATGTCGTCAACATATATTTGAACTAGTAGAATGCTGTCTCCATCCTTGATGCGAAAGAGAGTTTGATCTATCCTCCCTTTCTGAAATCCATTTTTCAATAGAAACTTGGACAAGGTTCCATACCAGGCTCGTGGTGCCTACTTCAGACCATATAGTGCCTTCTTGAGCCTGTAGACTTGCTTCCCTTGCTCAAATCCCGGAGGTTGCTCGACATAAACTTCCTCCTTGAGCTCGCCATTAAGGAAAGTGCTTTTTACGTCCATCTGCATCACATCAAACTCATGGTACGCATCATATGCCAAGAATAGACGAATAGCCTCTAGTCTTGCTACTGGGGCGAAGGTTTCATCATAATCTATTCCTTCACATTGTCTATACCCTTTGGCCACAAGACGCGCCTTGTTCCTTACTACAGCACCTGATTCATCTTTCTTGTTTTTGAACACCCACTTAGTGCCTATCACACTTTGATGTTCTGGTCTGTCGACTAGTTCCCACACATTGTTGCGTGTGAACTCTGCAAGCTCCTCTTGCATGGCATTCACCCAATCTGCATCTAGCAATGCTTCTTCTACCTTCTTGGGTTCTTCATTAGATATGTAACAGGCTAACATGGCATTGTCGTTTCCTTGTCTGGTTAGGATAGGGTCATTTACGCTTCCAAGAACACTGTATAAAGGATGCGCTCGTAGCCATGACGGTCTGATACGTCCTGGAAATTCAGCATCCGGTTCTCTTTCTTGATGAGTATTGTTTTGATTAGCTTCTACTGCATTCTCCTGGGGTTCAGCAACGGGAACAACTGGTACTCCTTCTTCATCTGCTTCTGGATCTTCATGAATAGGATCGGCATGAGCAGGTATTGTAACGATTGGAGCTTCAGCAGTAGGTTCCTCCAGGATTGGATTCTCAGCAACTCCTTTGCTCAAATCTTCAGTAGATTCTTCATCTTCTCGATCATCAAGTGCACCAGCAACATCTAAATTCTCATTTAGATATATAGAGGATGGGGCCTCAGCATGATCATTAGCATCACCGGCCTGGTCAGCAGTCTGGTCACCTGCTGAGTGCGATGCCTCTGGAATGACATCACTCTTAGACCTAATTGGATCAATACTCATATTCTCAAAAGATTTTTGAAGAGATTGATCATGGATATCATTGGTCTCATGATTATCATTCCTCTGTTCTTTGTCAGCCCTGCGCACTAAAGTAGACTCATCACAAATAACATTACATGTTATTTCCACAAGTTGAGTTGTCTTGTTTAACACTCTATAACCTTTGTGAGAAGGGTATCCATATCCCAGGAAAACGCCTTCATCAGACTTAGGTGAGAAAGTGTTAAGTCTCGACTTCCCATTGTTATGGATATTTCATGTTGAACCGAAAGTACGAAAGTGTTTAATAGAAGGCTTACAACCATTATACACTTCATAAGGGGTTTTGTTGAATCTGCCATTAACTGCACTCCTGTTCTGAGTGTAGCAAGCAGTCATGATAGCTTCTCCCCAGTACTTTCCACTGAGTCCTGAATCAGCAAGCATGGACCGTGCTGCTTCCTTCAGTGTTCTGTTTCTTCGTTCTGCTAGCCCATTTTGCTGTGAGGTTCTAGCAGTGGACTTCTCATGATGAATTCCAGCCTCCGCACAAAAGTCCATCAGAATTCCATTACAGAATTCAGTTCCATTATCTGATCTAATCCTTTTAACTGTAACTTCCTTGTTGTTCTGCTCTTTGAGGATCAGTTCAGGTAGCAGGATCTTTACTTCGTCTTTAGTCTTTAGTAGTTGAACCCACGTATACCTGGAGAAATCATCAACAACCACAAGTGTATATATTTTCTTATTAACTGTGGGTGGTGTGACAGGACCAAATAGATCCAAGTGTAAGAGTTCGAGAATTCTCCCTGAGGTATCCTTTTCTGGATTTGATTTGAAGGATGCCTTTGTTTGTTTGCCTTGTTGGCATGCTTTGCACACTCCTTCCTTTCGGAAAGATTCTGCAGGCAGTCCTTCAACCAGCTTATGTTTGGCTAGATGATTGATAGTCTTGAAGTTCAAGTGATTTAATCTTTTATGCCATAGCCAATTTGTTTCCTCTTTGTTAAACGCCATGAAGCATGAGTCCTGTTGGCCACTTTGCCAATCGACCACATATAGTCCACCCTTGCGGATGCCTCTAAGCTTCACTTTACCTGTAACCTTATCAACAATATCACAGCCAGAGTTAATGAAATAAACAATTTATCCATTTTCACATAATTGGCTTATGCTTATTAAGTTATGTTTAAGGTTCGAAACAAGAGCAGCATTAACAATTCGAATTCCATCTTGTTCTACACATCCTCTTCCAATGACTCTTCCCCTGCTGTTATCACCAAAAATAACTGAGGATCCATAGACGCTTTGTAAATCTGAGAATAAGTCTGCTTGACCAGTCATGTGCCCTGAGCAGCCGCTATCAAGAATCCATTCATCTGGAGATGTTGTCTCCTTTATTCTTGGATTCTTCTTCTGCAAGACAATTAAGAGAAGGATTTAGGTACCCGTTTAGTCTCGGGTCCTGCAGGATTAGCAAGTGTCATTGTTCCTTTTGGAACCCACATTTGAGTGATCTTCAACATTTTCTTCTTGACATCACTCTTTATACCTTTCTCAACCTTAGGATAAGTAAATCTTGCATACTTAGATTGAGGATGAGGTGTGGTAGTGTGTTATGCCTTCATTGTCCTTTTGAAAAAGTTTGTTTTGGACTTAGGCCTTACATAGGTGTTCTGCCTATGTGGTGTATATGCATTATGAGGGGGCTTTACAGCATTGTAATTAACATGCTTGCTTGTATGAAATGAAGATCTTGCTGTCCTGGCAGTAGATGCATACTGCTCGGCAATCCTTCTCGGCTCTGCTGATCTAGGTTGCGAAGCATATGTTCTCGTGTTCTGCTTGAATTTATCATTCCTCTGTTGAGGTTTCATAGCAGGCTCTCGAGTATTCTGCTGAGGTAGAACGCACCTCTGCTGTGCTTCCCTAGCATATATTCTAGGATTCTGCTGGGATATATCGTACCTCTGCTGAGGTTCCCTAGCAGATGTCCTAGCATTCTGCTGAGGTTTCACAGATTCGCTAATGAGTCTTTCAGCAGATTCCTTTTCTTTCAGTTTTTCTCCTGGGATGAATTTTCCAGCAGAGATAAACTCAGTAATCTTCTGCTTAGAAGATTTTCCTTTATCATGGCGATCAAAACCAACACCAACTCTATCTTTGTGGTGCTTTTGTTGATTAATTGCAACATTCAAAATAGCTTGACTAGTCGTGTAAGTACAAATGCAATTTTCTTTTGGTTTATTTTTCAGCAAAATGTTTTCTTTCTCAAGAATTTTGTAATTTTCAGAAAGTATTGAAAATTCGGCTTTCATTTTTGTAAGTTCCTCACTTGCAGACCTTAGTCTTTCGACTTCCTCGGTCAAATTTGAAACTTTTAACTTCAGTGAGGTGTTTTCTCCTACAATGATGTTTTTAATTTCGTACATTTTAGAGAATTCTTCACTTAGCTTCGTGAGATAGTCTTCCTCAGAATCTAAAGTGAGATTCTCGCAATCATCAAAGGTTATAAATCTAGGGATATTTATTGAAATTACCTCGTTGTTCTCGACTGCTAGAGCCGTTTCAGCCTTCTGATCAGCATCTGCATCAGCAAATTGATCTTCCACGACGTCTTCCATTAGAACTAGCATGGCTTCTTCATCTTCTTCTTCTGAGGATAGATAATATTCCTCATCATTTTCAGGAATGTCCTGAGTTTCTGTCCTGGTTAGGAGTGCTCTTTTGACTGCATTGCCTGCACGTCTTTCAAATCTTTGTTTCAGCCGCTCCCTTTCTTCTCTACTGACTTTCGGACAGTCATGTTTCAAGTGGTCTGGAGATCCACACTCGAAACAGGTCCTAGGCTTTTGCTCTGCTGAGCGGGCATGAGAAGGTGACTGTTGAGTCTCCTTTGCTTCCTTTTCGCCTTTAACCTCCATCAGCATCTTCTGAAGTTTCTTCATATGTTCTTCTAGTTCACTGATCTTAAGATCAGTAGGCTGAGAGCCAGAGGTTGTAGCAACCTCCTTTGATTGGGTTATAGAAGCAGATCTTTCTTGATTGTAATATGGTTTCTTTTGTTTAAACTTATTAAAATCCTTTTTGACAAAATAAGCCAAATCATCTGAGCTAGCAGCGGACTGTACTACTGCAGCTTCATTCTTCTTGGACTGTTGTACTATAAATTCATGAGATTTTAGCTGAGCAAATACCTCGGATGTAGACATTTTGTTGAGATCTTTCTCGCTTAAACTAGTCATTTTAACAAACCAGTCATCTCTGGGGTATAGTTTAGAGATAATCTTGTGATTCATTTCCCCATTCTCATATTTCTTACCAAGGTTATTTAGCTCTCCAATGATGGTATTAAATCGTTCCTCCATGGCCATTATGGATTCACCTGCATTCATAGAGAAAGATTCATATTTATCAACAGCTACCTGCAGTTTATTGCGTTTCATCTGGTCTGTCTCCTGGGAAGACTCGCAGACATAGTGCCACATTTCTTTAGCTGTATCGAACTCCAAAGCCTTTTGTGCCATTAGCTTTGGTAGGGAGTCAAGGATTAATTTCTTTGCGACATGCTCCAACTGAGCTCTTTTCTTGTCTTCACCTGTGTATTCCTCAAAAGGTTTTTCAACCATTTGGGGTCTCCGTGGCCTTGGGGGTCTAGGTTGATCTCCTTCATCAGCTCCTTCAGCGGGTTCGGGTACAGGTCCTATAAAAGTATTAGCTTTCATAATCTTAATGGGACCTCTTTCAAGTACCTCAACCATTTCTGGATGTATGCTCTGAAGCTGTATTAAGGCCATCTTTTTCCATGTTGAGAAGTTCTCCCTGTTGTACTTTCCAAGAGAGTGATTCAACATCTTGTCTCCTGAGCTAAACAAGTGAAAAACAGATAAACAGGTAAAAGCGCTAGGAAAATGCGGATCTGGTCTTAAGCGACTCAGAAGCAGTCGGTTTTTCAACCTCCTGCTCTGATACCACTTGTTGGTCCCGAAATATCAGAGTCGTCGTGTTGATAACTTAACACGAAATGCAGCGGAATTTGTTTTACGTCTCTTGCACTTAATGTTATTTTCCAAAAATTAGTTAGCTCAAGTTATGACTTAAG
>JAPKLW010007368.1:0-15224 GCA_026898455.1 Plectranthus barbatus | reverse complement strand
GGCCCGCCATTAGCACTCAAGATGGCCACTAACGACCTCTTCCTGCTACCAAACACTCCCCTCACTCATGTGACTACCTTGGACTTCAAAGAAAATTGGTTTATGCATACTCCGGCCCACCTAGCTTGTATGCTCCCTGCAAATGGGGTAGCACCTCAGAGTTAGCTTTTGCAATGAGTAGGAGTCTAGCCGAACAATCGGGTCCTGACTGTTGAGGAGTCTGTTGCTATGGTTATCAAGCAGGAACAATGGAACAGGGCTGCAGCAGAGAGAGCAGCTGCCGAGCGAGCTGAGGCAGAGTGGGCCGAGGCAGAGAGAGCTGAGGCTGAGAGGCGATGGTCCGAGACTGGCCACGCCGATGATGAGGAGGAGCCTCGATTTGAGATCCCCACCGCTACTGATGAGGTCCCACTCTGGGGGCCCGGGGGGTCTTTGAGTTATCATACGAGGGGCACCTCTTCCTCCGATCCTGACTTGGCCACGATTTATGAGTACATGCAGCAGTAGGCCGCCCTCCAGGCCACCGAGAGAGTAGCCACTGAGGCAGCGCGAGCTGCAGCAGCATTGGAGCATGCCCGGAGCACTCAGTTCAGGCAGGATGTTTCCTATCGGCTTGGGCACCTTGAGACCCAGATGCAGCAGCTGCTGTCACCAGCCGATGAGCAGCCCGAGACAGTCTATGTGCGCTGCCGCAGAGCTCAGGGGGATTTTGAGGATGTGCTGGATGATCAGGATGGCCAGGATGGCCAGTGAGGTACAGTTTTACTTTCCCTTGCTCGATTTTCAAACTTATTCTTCATTCTGTTGAATAAGTTTGGGGGGATGACGGCATGGGTTGTAAAAGTTGTTTTATCCTGTTATTTACTGTTTTTATTAGATTTTTATGTCATTGTTGATTTTCACTGCCTTGGAACTGATTAGGTTTATTGCTTTAGCATGTTTAGTTGATTTTAGTTAGATGTTGCATTACATTCACGCTTGAACATAGGGCAGTCGGAACTTTTGATTATTGTTGGCTTGAGATGTTGAATATGTCCTCCCTATTACTTTATGACTATGGTTGATGATTGGTTGATTTGTGGACTGAGACTTGAAAATCTGTGTGATAGGGTAGCCGATGATAGGAGTTTCTGGCTTGATAAGTGCTTTCTGATGCGTATTGTGTGCATGTTAGACTAAGATTGAACTTGATGATTGTTGAGGGGGAACAAAAATTTGACCCAAGTGAGTTTTGAGCTTAAATTTTTCGATTGATGTGTGACAAGGTGCGTATGCAATAATCTTCTAGAATTTGACTTGTTTCTCTCTCAAGGTTGCATAAGTGTGATAATAGGGTAATATGATTTTAGGCATGTTCTTTCTTAGCCCAAATCCTATACACTAGCCTTAAAAATCTCCACTTGTAGCCCTTTTGAGCCTTTTTGATTGATTTCTTTGTTTAGAATGGTTGATGAGTGTGAGGGGTATGTGTTAAGTGCAAATATGGGTTTTGTGGTTTTGTGTTATCAAAAAGAAAGAATTTGAGTTGTGCAAGATGAAAAAAAAAAAAGAGAAATAGGAATGGAAATAAGGTGAACTAGAAGTGAATCATCTTTATTCTTGTTGAGTTCACCAGTTTAGTGTTGAATAAACGAAAAAGAAAAAAAAAAGAAAAAAAAAGAGAAAGGAATGAGAACAAAAAGAAAGTGGTTGAGTTGAAAAAATCAATAAAGTGTGGTTTGGTTATAGTGAGAGTTGGATTATGAGAGTTTTAATTGAGAGATTGAGTCACTTAGCCTAAAAACATCCCACCTATCTTAGGAAGCCACGTTACAACCTAATAAAAGACCTATTTGATTACTCGATTAATTGCACTACTTTAGCAGTGGAGAGATGAGAAACTTGTCAAACATATGGTAAGTGCGCATTGGCCTTGATTTGAGTGTTGTTACATAGCCTAAACACTTGAGGGATGAGTGAAATCAGAAATTTTCCGTGTGAGGTTCCCCTTTGATGATTTGATTGTTTGGTTGCGGTCTTGAGTGTGCATTATATGTGGATGATTGTTACTTAGATGGTTTTGAGACTTGTGAGGCATTGCACACTCTTTTTCTGCACTTGATTGGGTTTTCTGTCTGTGGATTAATCGAGGACGATTAACGGTTTAAGTTTGGGAGAGTTGATAAGTTCGTTATTTCGCCGACTTATCAATTATTTTCTGGCTTGTTTAATGTTCCAATCGCGTGATTTTCGTGTTTATTCATGCATCGTAGTGTTTTAGTATATAGGTAGTGTTTGATGGTGTATTTTTGCAGGAAAAGAGGAAGAATTCGAAGGAAGAAAGAAATTGGAGTTTTTGGCTCTGTTTCGACCGACACAAGGCTTGTGTCGGTCGACACGAGCAGTCGACGGGGATGCCGGCAGTGACCAAGGAAGGGTCGACGCGGGAGCTCCACGCCGACCGACGCGAGCTCTGTGTCGGTCGACGTGGAAGGTCGACGCTGATGTGGCTTGTCAAGGCGGAGCATGTCGAGAGGGAGTGTGCGTCGACCGACGTGGCTTCTATCTCGGTCGATGCAGAAGCTTAATTGGCGAGAATTTGATATTTTTAGCTATTTCCTCTCCAGTTTAATTACATACCTTGTGGGAATTAATTGTACACCTATATAAACACTTTAGTTTGAGTTTTTAGGGTTAGACACCTTATTTTCAGAATTGAGTATTATTCCAAGGCAGAATTTTGTGTTTGAATTATTGTTGGAGTTTGAAGACAGTTGATGATTTTACTTTGTTCATTCAAGACTCTGATTTGATCAATGCAAGTTTATTCCAGGTTTTATCTTTTCATGATGTTGTTATTTGTGATTATGATGAACTAATTTCTTAATCAGATTCTCGGGTTAAAAATCTATCTTTACTGCATGTTTATAATTAATTGAATCGTCCCTTCCTTGTTAGATTTGTGAGATTCTATGCTTTGATTTGAACCTTGATTTGTTGGCCACTTATCTAGGTTATTAGTTAATTAATTTGAGACTCAAAAGGTGATAATTAATTAACAGGAAAAGGATTTCACAATATAATCACTTGTTCTTGTCTTAAAAAGAGGGAATTAGGTTATAGGATTTAATCTGTTGATTTTAGGAGTTATTGAATTATTTCTTGAGACTGATAGGGTAAAGGAATTTCGATAATCTTCTTTGTGAATTGTCCAATAAAGAAATTTACAATACTTTTCTGATTTCCATCTTTCAAGGAATTAAATTGGCATTTGATCGATTCATTGTTGCATGTCAGGAAGGATAGTAATAAATCCCTAGAATCTGAATCTCTGCATTTGATTTAAATCCCGTGGAATTATTCTGTTTGGTTTTAATTGATATTTTGAAAGTTATTGTCTTTTTAATTTTTTAAGTTAATGTTACCAAAACCTTTTAAATTTGATCGCCTCAAACAATTTCCTGAAAAACTATAGTTCAGTACTTAGGATGGTTCGATATTTCATTCCCTATGGGATCGATAATTTTCATTTGCCGCTATATTGTTAGCTCTGCTAAGTCGTTAATAATTTTAGCGATCACTACGTACTCCGCCTCACATGTTGAAAGAGTGACAATAGGTTGCTTCTTTGACATCCAAGTGAAGGCGGTATCTCCCATGTAGAACACAAAGCCACTTGTGCTCTTGCGGTCATCTATATCTCTACTCCAATCGCTATCGCTATATCCAACAAGCTTATAATCATCAGAAACAGAGTAGTGTAGCCCAAAGTTTATCGTATCTTTGATATAGCGAAGAATCCTCTTAGCTGCTTTCAGATGAGTTGTTGTCGGATTTTCCATGTATCTACTAACAACTCCTACTGCATATAGGATGTCATGCCTCGTGCATGTTAAGTACCTCAAGCTTCCAATGAGGCTTTTGAGGAGTGCAGGATCCACAGGATCCACTCTTTCTCCTTCTTCATTCTTTGACAGCTTGATTCCACTTTCCATCGGTGTAACAGCTGGGTTCGAGTCATCCATCTTGAACTTCTTCAGTACCTCCTTGGCATACCTTTTTTGAGTAATAAGTATTCCTTTATCATCTTGCTTCACTTCAATGCCAAGGTAGTCCTGCCAAGGTAGTAGGACATGAGTCCAATATCTATCATCTCGAACTCCTTTGTCATTTCCTTCTTGAAATCCTCAAACATTCTTGGATTGCTACCTGTGAAGATTAGATCGTCTACATACAGGCATACGATCAATATATCTCCATTTTGATTCTTGATGTAGAGCGCTTGTAACACCCCGCATTTTTCGCACTATTCTACGCTAAATAATTAGTTTAATAAGCACGACTAAAGTACGATTAATATTTATCGGCCTAATTATTTATACTATGTTTGACCATCTTATTATCTATGGGCTAGATAAATTAATTTAAGCCCAAGTATTAAATCATGAGAAGTAATGGGCTAGTGGATGTATTTATTTAATTACCCTCTCAAGTATGTTGAGCCCAAATAGAATAAATAATAGGAGCCCTAATGGAAATTCAAGTGTGTGGCCTAATAAAAGAAAATAAATTAAGCCCACTGTACCTTAGTCTATTTAAATAATTTCATGAGGAAAATTCAAGGCCCAATTGTGTAATTTAAATCGATATAGCATGATTATTCGAGAATAATTCCGAGGTGAATTCCGGAATTTATTTCCTTAATTTTCCCGATTTATTTCGGCCACCTCTAGAAATAATAGGAGGAATATTAAGTATTTAATTTCCATTTAGATATTAATTTGTGAATATATTCAAGACTTATTTTGAAAGCAAATTCGGAAATTATTTCTTATTCCTTCCCTAGAATTTTCGGCCATATTAATTAAAATAGGGGAATTATATAAATTCCAACCTTATAATATATTATGTGGAATTTATACAAGTATTTAAATTTTTCTAGTGTTGTGAGTGTATGGCCTAATTACTAAAATAGGTCTTCTAGAAGGAAAAACAAGTCTAGCCATCTAAATGATTGAAGGGCAAATTGGAGAATGAAAAATTAGACACCATCATGAGATTATGGGATTTTATCATGCAAAATAGATTTTTACACTCAACCTCACCTCTGCCTCCCCCTATAATCGATCACCCCTCTCTTCACCCTCATAATTCCATCTTCTTCAACATCACACTCTCTCAAACCTCCATTGATGAACCTTCAAGTTGCAGCCACAAAAACCAAGCTAGAACTACACCCCTTCCACCTCAAATCACCTCCAGTTTTACAAAAACTTGACCCTCTCACCTTCCTCTTTCTTTTGAACCCAACAATACCCCTCAATTCCAAGCTTCCCAATTCGACCAAGGCTGGAAAATGAAGATCCATGGAGCTAAATGGTAGATCTAGAAGATTACAAGAAGTAGGAAGCAAGAAGAGAGCTAATAGGAGCTAGAAAGAGCCATTTTCGAAGTTTGGCGAAGAGAAGCTTAGATCTGGACATAAACTCTTCAAGTAACCTCTATCTACCCTCTTTAGATCCTCTTAAACACGTTTAGAGCTTGCATGTAGGATCAAGAGTCCCCTTGTCGATTTTCAAGTCAAATGATGAACTAGGGTTGAAGATAAGCATGATTGATGACCAATCTTGAATATGTTGATGCTTATTGTTGATATATTGCTTGAATACATGCTATAGCTTGAGATCTATGTTTTATGAACATGATATGAAATTTATGATGTCTAAAATTGAGCATACATGTTGATGAAAGTTGACAAGCCGCGAATTTACACTAGTTATAGTGAAATAAGCATGTTGTGATGAAGTATGTAAATTGAGCTCTCTGTTTGGTTGTTGAAGACGGGTCAAATAGAACCTGATTAAGCTGAAATTAAAATATGTTATAAATTATTGTGTTAGGAAGATTTTGGCTTTGGTTTCATGTCAAAATACCATGTGGTTTGAAAGTTATGCTCTCTGTAATAAATGTGTCATTCTGTGTCGCATGTCAAAAACCGATTTTGAAACTACAGAAAATTCTCAAATTTTATATTTAGGTTTTTAACACATTATAGAGTCTGCATATAAAATTCCAAGTCAATATCACAATTACTTTGGTCACAATTAATTTTTAAAGACTGCACCCCTGTTTTAGCCCGTAGCCAAAACTTTCAGGAAAATCAATCTCCCCCAGCCCGTATCTTCCAAACAAAAAATGATTTTCACAAACCGTTAATTGGAGCATATTATATTAAAATCTAGTTTTTGCATATAAAATTTCATACTCAAATTCTCTGTACATTTTAATTGGGATCATTTTGAAAACAGGGTCACATTTTAGATACATGATTAGGAAATTTCACTAAGTTAAATAACATAGGGTCATTTACTTGCATTCATATATTTTTATAAATCTAATAAACATATTCCTTAACTTAAGGATGTTTTTAAAACATATTGCATTATTAATTGATCACTCATTTACATTTAGAACTAGGGCATTAACGTGATTTTAAATTAAACTAGTTGCATCGCTAGGAAAAGGTTATAATTGAACATATGAGCATACTTGATCAAAAGAGACTAATGTGATATGTTTAATGGCTGTGAATAATTGAATTGTTGAAAGGACATTGAGCATGTCAAAGTAGACAATGATTATGCAAGCATGGACTTAGTGATAAATAAAAATGAATGATAATATTGTAGACTTAGAATGAAGTGTCACATGAAGCACATTAAAATGAATATCATGCTTGTTTATTGAAATAGCTAATGCATGAAACTACATGAACACACCTAGTAATTAAATGTTAAACAATCTAGGTGTTGGTGATTGTCAAAAGGAAGCTTCAACTAGTGGCACCAAGTAAACCTTCACCTCATAATTAAGGTGGGCACTACTTTATCCTATCTTCTTTTGGTTTGCTTTCCAAAATGATTTCCAAAATTGAAAATGAATGCTTTTGTTTTTTTTTTTTTGAAAATTATGTGTCACCGTTAAAATGTTTTGGTGCTTATAATTGTTAAATGCCACGAGCATTTGGGAGAGATAAGGAGGAGGGAGGAGGGAGGAGTTGTAACCCTCATGCGTGTCTCACGCGGTTTATGTGAATTATATGATTGTTGATCATGAAATGCACCACAAATTGAGTGTTCATGGATCCATGTGAGTATTTAAAATTGTTTTGAGCATGCATGAGTTATATTTTAACAAAACCTTTGTGCTATGCTTGTGTGTTACGGTGACTACATCATATATATGTAATTTGTTTTCGGGACACCGTGACCACTGGGTACGCGGAGTACTCAGCCCCTATGCGTGCTTTCCCTACGTGTAGGTACATGGTGATGGTGGTGGCGGCGGCATTGTGGTGGAAAGCTAAGAAGGTGGTTCGATTGTGAACCCTATATTAAATGTAATCCTTTGGGCTATTCTTTGAAATCATCCTTCATTATTCTTGTTATATGACATGTCTATTTGCACAACATGAAGTCATATCCTATAAAAGTCTATCTAAGTTATTTCTTGAAACCTCTTGGAGTTGATTATTTGTCGAGCTTGGATTGTAATCCCTTGTGAACCCCTCTAGTTTATTTGTCTCTAAATGGCATGATCGATTTAGACTCTTGGCATGATTTAATTCAAATTCACATGGCATGTCCCTTGAGATTTAATTGATCTAATTGTCGTACGGTATCGAGGTCAATTAGGGGCTATGTCTTCATACATAGTACCCACATACTTATTCGTGTTTATTAACTATTTCAAGTCGTACTTGGCGTAAGACCCGCGTGGTGGTCATTCTTTGAATTCATTTGTTATTGTCCATCATCCACGCTTGCTTGCGAATATACTATTTGCTTCCGCTATGCTTATTTTCTCGGTTATCATTTGGACTTAAACTCTTGTATTTCGAAAATATAATTAAGTCCCTTGGAAATGTTTACTTGCTTCCACTACACTTGATTCCTTGATTATCAATGGGATTTAAACTTCTATCTTTGAAAATAAATTCAAACCCTTTTCAAATGTCTATTTGCTTCCGCTACTCTTTAAATAATTGTCGAAAAATTGTTTTAAACCACTAAAACCCTTAGTGTGCATTGTTTGCACGTGGGTCTGTCGCATAGGCCCGGTTTGGGGGCGCGACAGCGCGTGTTCATAAGGGCACTTGATAAAACCCCTCTCTTGGAAGTACTTGTCGATTCTAGCATTCCAAGCTCTCGGGGTTTGTTTCGGCCCATATAGAGCCTTCTTCAATCTTAAGACTTTATCTTTTTCTCCCTTGACTTCGTAGCCTTGTGGTTGCTCTATATAGACTTCTTCATTTAATATTCATTTAAGAAGGCTGATTTGACATCCATTTGATGTATTCTCCACTTGTTTTGAGCTGCAAGAGAGATGATTAGTCTAACAGTTTCTAATCGAGCAACCAGAGCGAATACCTCGTCATAATCGATGCCAACTCTTTGACTGTAGCCCTTTGCTACCAATCTTGCCTTGTATCTCTCAACTTCTCCATTTGTATTCTTCTTAGCTTTGTACACCCACTTGACACCTATAGCCTTGTGACCTTTTGGAAGTGAGGCTAACTCCCAAGTGTCGTTCTTCTTTATCGCCTTGATTTCTTCATCCATGGCATCTCTCCAAGTCTTTTCTTTCACAGCTTCTTGGAAGTTCATAGGCTCACAATCCTCAAATAAACAAAATAGGGTAAGATTATCTTGATTTTCAGTTACCTCGTAAAGCTCATCTAGGCTTCTGAAACGTGGAACCCTTTCACTTGAGCTTTCATCCTCGGAAGTACTTGCAGTCAGTGTAGTTGGTGGGGTATTAGGCTCCTCCACTTGTTGCTCCACTTTGTCTTCTTCAATTTGTGGAAAGAAGCTATATCCTTCACTATTCGTTCTCCAATCCCATTTTCCTCTTCTTCAAAGACAACATTCCGGCTTATTGTTGTCTTTCTTGTATTAGGATTGTAGAGCTTGTAGCCTTTGGAGTTGACATCATATCCAATGAAGATGTACTTCGCGCTTTTATCATCGAATTTGTTTCATTTCTCATCCGGCACATGTGCTTGAGCAATGCTTCCGAACACTCTTAGATGAGAAGCATCGGGCCTCCGACCATTCCAAGCTTCTTGTGGTGTCTTTCCCCATAGACTCTTTGTTGGGGATCGGTTTGATAGATATATCGTGCATAAGACTGCTTCAGCCCAAAACTCCTTTGGAAGCTTCTTACTTTTGAGCATGCTTCTCGCCATCTCAAGAATCATTCTATTCTTTCTCTCCGCTACTCCATTTTGTTGGGGTGTCCTTGGTACCGTCAACTGTCTTCGAATACCGTTTTCTTCACCATACTTTAGGAACTCTTTTGAGGTAAATTCTCCTCCACGATCAGATCTCATGGCCTTGATCATAAGACCACTTTCCTTCTCCACATAGGCTTTAAACTTTTTGAAGTTTTAAACACTTCTGATTTCTCCTTCAAAAAGTATACCCATGTTTTTCTTGAAAAATCATCAATAGAGAGAAGAAAATATTTACTCTTACCGAGTGAACTTTGCTTGATAGGTCCGCACACATCTGTGTGTATGAGTTCCAACGGCCTTCTAGCTCTTGATCTTGACTCTTTCGGGAAATTGGTCTTGAATTGCTTGCCAAGTAGGCATCCTTCACACACTTGATTCGGGTGGTTGATGTGAGGCAATCCTCGAACCATCTTCTTCTTGGATAACAACTCCAATCCTCCAAAGTTTAGATGTCCAAATCGAAGATGCCAAAGCCAAGACTCCTCCTTGTAGCACATCTTGAGACATTTTGCAACTTCATTTTGAATGTTTAGGACAAACATTCTATTTTTTGACATTGGAACCTTGGTGATGAAGTTGCTAGAAGAGTCTCTTATAGAAAGATTATTATCCTTCAATCGTATATCATAACCTTTCTCTAAGAGTTGTCCTAGGCTCAAGATGTTACTCTTCATACTTGGCACATAGTAAACGTTGGAAATAAATTGATGATCTCCATTCTTCAAATGAATTAGGATGTTACATTTGCCTTTTACTTCCACCTTTGATTCATCCCCGAAGGCTACCTTCCCATTCACGGATTCATCAAGCTCCGTAAACATACTTCTTTGTCCACACATGTGGTTGCTTGCACCGTTGTCGAGGTACCATTGTTGGCTCCCACCTTTTTCATCGCCTTTATAAGCCAACAATAACATTTCGTCGTCTTCACTCCTTTCTTCAACATAATTTGCTTTCTCTTCAACTTTATGTTTGTGAGCTCTACATTCGGAGGCGTAATGTCCAAACTTATTGCAATTGTAACATTTAGCGCGTGATTTCTCATACCTTGATTTTGGACTTCCTCTCCCACGACCTCTTGATGAGCTTTCTCCTCTTTGGTTGTTGTCACCATTTGGTCTCCAACCTCGTCCACGTCCATGTCCACCGGCTCGTCTTTATTGACTCGGGCTACCTTAGTTGAGCTAATTCGCATCTTGAGTACTTGCTCTACAATATCTTCTTTCTTCTTTTTCTTTTCTTCATAAGCTTGTAGTGACCCAAGAAGTTGCTCTATCGACATGGATTCCAGATCTTTTGTTTCTTCTATTACGGTGACAATGTGCTCAAACTTTGAATCTAAGGATCTTAGAATCTTCTCCATGATTCTTACGTCATCTAACTTCTCCCTATTTCTTTTCAAGTTATTGGTGACTACCAAAACTCTAGAGAAGTAATCGGAGACTAGTTCTCCTTCTTTCATTTGTAAGACTTCAAATTCTCCTTGTAGAGTTTGTAGACATACCTTATTTACTTGATCGGCTCCCTTGTAAGAGGTTCAAAGCTTCTCCCATGCTTCTTTGGCTGACTTTGCTTCTGCGATATTCTCAAAGGTATCTTCATCTAATCCTTGATAGATTAGACAGAGAGCTTTCTTGTCTTTCTTCTTTGAGTCTCTCAAACTCTCCTTTTGAGTTTGATATAGACCATCTTCATTCTTTGGCTCGGCATGCCCATTCTCGAGTATCTCCCACACATCGTGTGCTCCAAGGAGTACCATCATACTTAGACTCCAATTATCATAGTTGCTCTTTTTGATCAATGGAACTTGGAAGGGGGCGCCATTGTTTGCCATTACTTGAGAGGATCTTGTGGCTCTTGATACCACTTTGTTGGAAATTAGAAGGGTTGATGGTGGAGAAGTTTTTAGGAATTAGGGAGGGAATAGGAGAGTTTAGGAAAGGATGGCTACTTTGTATTTGAAAAGTGATTGTCCATACAAGTGCGAGAACTTGTTATAACATGGAATTACTTCCGTAGGTTGAGATGTATCTACAGAGTGATCTTGCTAATCCAGAAATTGACATTGAAACGGAAACTGTAGGTTGGGTTCGCAATGATGCAGATGGAATAGAATGTGCCATAATCAATTTGGCATTAATTCCTATCGGTTGAAGATGCTCTATACAACCTAGTTTGAGTTTTGGAGAGTGTCTTCATCTCTCATCTTAATTTATATACATGACAAGAAGGTTGTAAATTCTTTTCTTGCTATAAAGTTATAGTAATAATTTTTTCTATAACTTCTTAATAGCATTTTAATGCAAAAATCTACAATTTTAAGAAGGTATTCTGTTACTAAAATTGTTTGGCTTCTAGGCTCTAAGACTAATCTCGATGATACTTGACTTCTGCGCTGGGCTCTCTCTTCTGACTTAAATTGGCATCCAGATTAATCTTAGATCGTGTAGGTGATCCATTGTCTACTGACGGCTCATATCCTAAAGTATTAATGATAGCAGCAGACATGGTGGATGTGGAAGCAAGAGGGTTGAATATGGATTATAAAGTTGTTGCAGTAGTTGATATTTGTATATTTTTGTTTATATTTAAAATGACATATGTCATATAAATAATTGTGGGGACAGGGATGTTCTTTAAATAGAATAATATTTTTAACCTTCATTTTCGATATTAGATTGTTGCTTTAAAATTCATTGAATATGAAGAGGGGCATAAGTAGGGGAGAACTTAAAGTAGAAGAATAAAGTCCAACTTGTTTGTATTGAGGTAATTTAAATTATTAGATACTTATTCATGAATCTTCAGTATGTGCAGAAAGGATGGTAATGAGATTTAAGCAGCTGCAAATAATATTTAAAATATGATTTTCTACAAAGACAAATGAATGATTATATTAATTAGGAAGAACTATATATTACAATGTTTACAATTAGCCGACATAAACTAACTTACTGTATTCTTGGTATATAAATGCCCTTCCTTTAGTGTCATTTCTCCATGTTTTGTATCAGTAGAATTGCCTCCTTCTCCACCTTATACAGAAGTTGTCCCTGCATCTTCTACAACTTTTACATAAGGGGTTGAGTTATGGGAATAGATAAAGAGTCATGGGGATTTAGATTTCAGGTGTTAACTGGAGGATTTTTTTAAATTTTTTTTTATAAACATTACTTATACATAAATGCCTCGTAAGAAAATAAAACGTAATCATGATATGGAGAAAGATTCTATTCGTCATACTTCTACTCTTGAAAGGGAATTGCATAGACATACTTTACTCGGGCCCAGGACTACCAGTCATAATTCAGGTATGTATTTAAATATGCATTCATTTTCTAGTGAATGTCTTAAGTCTTTAGAATACACATTCATCTTCTAGCTAATCATTAATTGTCATAATTTGAAATATTTGTTTTTTTTGGCAAATTACTTATTGCAATCAGGAACTCAGTTACCAAATGAACATGAATTTCAACTAACGGGTGATCAGATTAGTGAGCTCATTGGTGGTACCGTGTCAACACGGATTAATAGAATTTCTAACAAAAGTCCCTCAAATTCTTTTGATGGATTAATAGAATTTCTAACAAAAGTCCGTCAAATTCTTTTGATCGGTTATCTACAGTGGAGCACCAAGCAACTGAGCATAATGTATCTCAAATTAGAAGCAAGGAGCCTATAGTTGTGCACTGTACGAGGCAAGAATCAACTCAACAGGTTATTAAAATTTGATTTTTGTCTTTCTTACATAGAATGATAACAATGAATAACAATAAAATTAAGTATTCTTACTGTATGAATAGGTTCAAGTGGAGAGGCAGGACATTCAAAAAAGAAAGGTTGTGGTCCTACATATATGTCCAAAATTTGGGGTAGACATAAATGTCTTCCAAAAATCCAATTGACAATAGATAATGATGGTAACATTATAAGTGGAAAAAGTCAATTTACTGAGTTCTTAGGGAGTTTGGCGAGAAATGGGACGTATTGTCCTCTTGTGAAAGAAGCATGGAATAAAGTTAAATGCAAGTATGAGGAGGGTATTTTGAAAGTCATTAATGTAAGTTTTATATATTTACTTTATAATATTCAATATCGATCATATTATATTGCTTGTGTAATTTTTAATTATACATTGAATTGATTGTAGGAAAGATTTGACTTGCCTGCTGAACTAGTAAGATGGACCTTGCAATCAATTGGGAAAAAATGGAGGACTTGGAAGGCAGAATTAAAAGCAACATATTACGATATGTCTTTACCCACCAGTGAAGCAAAAAACAACAAGGACGAAAGAGTTAAAAAGATCAATGGAATGCCCTTTGGACTTATTGGGGAAGTGACGATGCAAATTGTAATATTAAATTATATATTTATTTCTTTAAAATTATTATTAAGTTATTTATGAAATATATCTCGTGTCAGAAAATAAGCAAACATTGTCAGACTGCTAGAAAAAGCAAAAAGATGAATCACACTACCGGAAAGACACCATTTGCCGCTGTTCGAGATAAATTGGTAATGTATTTTTGTCTATATAAGCAGTTATAAATAAAGTTATTCATGTTATATGTTTCACTAATATTACAATCCTAATTTTCTTTAGTTGAAAGATAATGTGCGTGCTCCAACTAGAGTAGAAATATTTGGCCAAGTCTACAGTCATTCTGATGGAAGACCATCTAGTAGTGTTGTAACCTTTTAACTTTTCAATGATATGATCAATTTTTACTTTCAAAAAGTTATTAAACATTAATTGCATAATAATTATTATTTTAAAAAAAAACTAACTTTTTGAAATTAGTGCCAAGGGTTATGTGGATAGCTTGCATGGATATTAAAATGTTATGTGTACGACTGTAAATCAATCAAACAGTTCGTGAGCTACTCAAATCTCAATTCGATAAAAGCTTGTTCGAGCTCGTTTAGAAAAGCTTGTTTGTTAAATGAACTAAAATTGAGCATCATAGTGTTAGACTCGTGAACTCATTAGCTGAAACTAGTAAAATATATAAAATAATTAATTTTATAAATGTAATGTTTCTATGATTTAAGAGAAACAACAATGATAAATCTTTGTAGTAATGAGAAGATTATGAATTTTAACATACATATGATATTAGTTTAAAAGTAAATAATTTTTTCTTACAAAATAATTATGAAAATCCACTAAGTTTCAGTTTTACAAACCTTCTCGCGATCTATGGACAGCCTGTCGGAATCCTCCGTCCTTCGGTCTGTTGTCATCACTTGCCCACAAACTCCTTGTAAGCTTACTCTTTCTTCAGGTTGAAGTGAGGACGCACCCCCGCAGCCTTCAAACTGGACAGTTGAATATTTCAGATCCCAGAGTAGGAACTGACTGCTATGAATACTTAGTAAAGTAATATTCACCAAGTAATAGCTTTAGCTTAGAGCTTCAGCCTTGTGCTCTTAGACTGATGCACGAAAGTGAATAACTTAAGTTATAAACTTAAGTCTCGTGTATAAAGAACATGGAAATTCAGAAAGCTTGAGTAGAAAGTTGGGCACAATGTCGGCTTAATTTTTTGCAAGATTTTCGAAGATGATTCTACCAAGTTGTCGAGCTATTTATAGGATGGAATGAAGACAATTTTGAAATCTTCCCGTTTGTTGGTCCCGGTTTTTCAGAGTATAAAACGTTTGCAGCGAAAATAATGAAAGAGTAAACGTTTTCTTGCACTTGCTGGTTAACCAACTGACTGGGACCTGTCAGCTGGTGTTTCAAAACTTAGAATATTTTAGGTCTTGTTTGCGCAGTTATCAGTTTTCAGGATATACACCAGCACTTGGGTGCTGGGTTTAAAATAAGAATGTAATGCAGAAAACTGATAAAGACAAAGGATTTATAGTGTTTCGATCAACTGATCTACGTCCACTCTCCAGTCGTAGCACTGGAAATTCACTAAGAGTAATCGGGTACAAG
>JAPKLW010007367.1:0-15226 GCA_026898455.1 Plectranthus barbatus | reverse complement strand
TATATCTGAAAACTGATATAACTGTGCAAACAAGGCTAAAAACATTCTAAGTCTTGAGCTACCAGCTGACGAGCCAGTTGCCAGTCAGCTGAGTACTCAGAGTGCCAGTTGACTTACCAGCTGACAAGGTCCCAGTCAGTTGAGTAACCAGCAGAGCGCAAGAAACGAACTAACACATTTTCCGCTGCCAAGTTATACCCTGATAATCCGGGACCAACAGCAGGGGACCGTGCCGACAAGGCTGGTGAGTGATGGCAAGAAGACACCAAACTGGATGAAGGCAACGTTTTATGACGGAGCTTCATGGAGTTTTCTTTTCCTTATGTTTTTGATGAATTAAAGTACATTTGAGAATTTATTTGTGGGCCGTGGTTTATCGACAGGACAAATTTCATGAACTTTTATGGATATTTGTTATTTATGATTTTATTATTGGAAATAACAATGTTATGCATTATGGTATGTTGATTTACAATCTCTATGTTGCTTTGACCAAATATGTCCTTAAGTATTGCATGTAATTCATCCGTAATTGATAATCCTAGGAAGAGAAAACTTACTTCTTCTGATGAGGATCTTACATATCTCTGACACTTGAGACTGGGTCACATCAGCTTGAAGCGGATTCAGAGACTTGCAGATGACGGTACATTGGAACTAGTCCGGGCTGTACCTTATCAAGTCTGCGAATCCTGCATCGAGGGCAAGATGTCAACTAGGCCTTTCAAGCCTAGTCAGCCTCGAGCAGAGGAAGTGTTGGAATTGATCCATTCTGACTTTTGTGGACCGATGTCCATGCAGGCTCGTGGAGGGTACGAGTACTTCGTCACTTTCATTGATGATTACTCAAGGTACGGATACGTTTACCTGCTTTGCTACAAGTCTGAATGCTTTGAGAAATTCAAAGAGTTCAAGGCTGAGGTAGAAAAGAAGGTCGGGAAAACTATCAAGTCGCTGCGATCTGACCGCGGTGGCGAATACCTCGGTAACGAGTTCCTGCAATATTTGTCAGAAAATGGGATTACATCCCAGTGGACTGCACCGGGTACTCCCCAACAGAACGGTGTAGCTGAAAGAAGAAATAGGACTCTTCTAGAGATGGTAAGATCAATGATGAGTTATGCAAACTTACCAATTTCATTTTGGGGTTACGCATTGGAAACAACAGCTTACGTGCTTAATGTGGTGCCTTCTAAATCAGTTCCTAAGACGTCTTCTGAGCTCTTCCTTGGTCGCAAACCTACTTTGTGCAAGTTAAGAGAATGGGGCTGTCCGGCACACGTACTGTCAAAGGAACCTGATAAATTAGAAAGCAGGTCAAAAGAAATGCTGTTCATAGGGTATCCCAGGCAAACAAAAGATGGTTACTTTTACTGTCCTGAGAGTCAAAGAGTCGTTGTTAGCACCAACGCTAGATTCTTGGAGGACGAGTATGTGAGTAATCACAGGTCAAGGAGTGATATCGTTCTTCAAGAAATTGAGAACGAAAATGCAATTCCAAGGGAAGGGGAACGTGTAGATGTGGGTGCACCTGTGAGAGGTACAACACCACAGACACGTTCTTCAGTGCAAGGTGCAGGACCACAAGTCTCTGCACCTACTACTGACACGGCACCGATGCCTCGTCGTAGTGGGAGAGTTATTTTCCAGCCGGAAAGGTACATGTTCGTGGGTGAGTCTTCGGACTTGAGCCAGGAAGACGGACATGAGGACTCTGACCCACTGACATACGAAGAGGCAGTGCAGGACAAGGATGTTGCCAAATGGCGTGTTGCCATGGATTCTGAAATTGAATCCATAACTGCTATGGATGTATACCAGAAAACTGATTTGCCGGATGGCTTTAGGGCCATAGGGTGCAAATGGGTATACAAAAGAAAGAAAGGGGCAGATGGAAAGATCACGACTTTTAAGGCCAGACTGGTGGCAAAGGGTTATAGTCAGAAAGAGGGCATTGACTATGATGAAACCTTTTCACCCGTAGCCATGCTCAAATCCATCCGGATACTCCTTGCCATAGCTGTGCATATGGACCTCGAGATCTGGCAAATGGATGTCAAAACCCCTTTTCTAAACGGTTACCTTGAAGAAGGTAGAGATATCTATATGCAGCAACCCGAGGGTTACATAAGCAAGGGCGAAGAACATCTTGTTTGGAAGCTTAGGAAGTCCTTGTATGGACTTAAGCAAGCTTCAAGGTCGTGGAACTTACGTTTCAATGATGTGATTAAATCCTATGGATTTGCACAGTTGGAAAACAAAAGTTGTGTTTACCGACTTTGTGTCAGTGGGAGTGTGGTCTTCCTTGCACTATACATTGATGACATACTCCTATTTGGAAACAAGGAGGGAGTGATGTCCGAAATCAAAGTTTGGTTATCCGAACAGTTCCAAATGAAGGATCTGGGAGAAGCTGGCTACATTCTTGGGATTAAGGTCTTACGAGATCGTAAGAGAAGAATGTTGAGCTTATCCCAGGCATCCTATGTGGATACTGTGATTGCCCGGTTGAGCATGCAACTCACCAATAAAGGCTTGCTTCCTTTCAGACATGGCGTTCGTCTTTCTAGTGGGCAGTGTCCTCAGACACAGCGGGAGGAAGACGAGATGAGTCTTGTACCATACGCTTCGGTGGTGGGTAGTCTCATGTATGCGATGCTGTGTACCAGGCCAGATATTTGTTATGCCGTTGGCATGGTAGCAAGATATCAGTCTAACCCTGGATAGGCACACTGGATTGCTGTAAAGCATATCCTTAAGTATTTGAAAAGAACTAGGAATTTCTGCCTAGTTTATCAAAGTGAGGATTTGTGCCCTGTGGGTTATACAGACTCGGATTTCCAAGGGGACCAGGATGAGAAGAAATCGACCTCAAGATATGTGTTTACCCTGGGTGGTGGAGCTGTATCTTGGAGGAGCTCAAAGCAGAAATGCATTGCTGACTCCACCATGGAGGCGAAATATGTCGCCGCCTCCGATGCCTCGAAAGAGGGGGTGTGGCTCCGGAACTACCTTTTAGAGTTGGGCGTGATCCCGAGTTTGCCATGGAGCATCACAATTTATTGTGATAACTCTGGTGCAGTGCCGAACTCAAAGGAACCGCGGTCTCACAGGGCGAGCAAACACATAGAGAGAAAGTACCATATCATACGAGAAATCGTATCGGGGGCCGATGTGCTGATTAAGAAGATTGACACTGCTGACAATCTTGCTGATCCGTTTACAAAGAGCTTGCCGTAGAAAATTTACGAAAGACATATTCGTGAGCTGGGTCTGAGGTGGATGCCGACCACTGACAGTGGTTAAAGTGACAGCAGACTAGATAGACGGACTGTATACTTTGTAATAGCTTAGTTATGCTTTGAGTATAAGTGGGAGATTGATGAGTTTTGTATACTGAAAGCGTTTATTATAATGAGTATACAACAGTTTATTTCTCTTATCTGTTAACAATCGTACATGTATGAACAATGGTATCCTCTTGTCTCACCGATTGGGACGATCATACGGCATGTTGTAGATCGCAGAAGACAGTATGATCACTTGACCTAGTGAGACATAAACATGATCACAGCCGAGACAGCGTATGAGGATACGTTTGTCCGGATGGCTGCGACATTGTCGGAATAAGTAGTCTGTCTTGGTTACTTGACATGCTGGTACGCAGAGGTGGCGTATTGATGGACTGTAGTGAGATATATTCGTCTGTCTGACATCAGCGAATACAAGATCTCGTTATATTGATTGAGTCCAAACCCTAACGAAGGTTCAGGGGTTTGCACGAGTTGACTGTTGCTTTGACTTGCCATGGTGGGGAGCCTAAGTAACGTGCTGGTATATCCGCATCTTGGATAACAACAGTTCGTGTAGTACCGCCTGAGACTGAACTTAGGTAACCATATCCGAGTAATAGGATGGAGACATTCCCTGAGGAGCTCATTAACATTCATCGTGCCAAAGTCCTGCAGGCTGATTAAGTTCAGGCACGAGTGATAAGATTTGAGTGGTACTACTCAGGAATTATAAGATATTAATTAATTGTAGTTAGAGCTTTTCAGAGGCTCCGATTAATTAATGGATGTCCGGTAACCTTAAATATGGGGATTCTCAATTAATGCTGCACGTTCTCATAACGTGGTAATAAAGGGGTAGGTCAGTATTAATTCTGTGGTGAAAAAGAATTAATATTAATTAATTAATTGTGTCCTGGGTTGTGGACATGAGAATTAATTAATTTATAGGCCCACTTTATTATTTGCATTAGGTCCCAGGACTGGCCCAATTAAATATGCTGAATTGAGCCCAAAATGGCCCATTAGGGTTTCCAACCCTAGGTCTATAAATAGACAGCTCTATCTCATAAGTCATAAGACAGTTGAAACACACTAAACCCTAGAGAGAGAGAAGGCGCCGTTTTTTGGGAAGAGGGAGGAGAATTTCGATTCTGGTCCTGCTCAGAATACAGATCTATGGAGTCCTCACCAGTAGTAGATCTGAACAGCATTGGGACACAGCCCTGAAGATCTGATCTGGAGAACATATTTCTTTCTTCTTCTCTTTATTTGCTTTCGAATTTATTCTTAGAAATTAGATCTCTAATTTCTACTTCCGCAGATAAATTCGGATCGCGTGGTTGAATTGGGATTTGGAATTCAAACGTGAAAGATCGGTTCAAACTCGACGGAGTTACGGTAAACCCTAAATCCACAAATCTATGTATTAAATTCATAGGAGCATGCTAGGGTTTTGAGAATTTTAATTATGTGCAATAACCATAAATCGATCCGGTTCAGTTTGGTTTTGGTGATTCGGTTCACGAAAAACCCTTCACCTTACTCATAGTGGTCATCATGTAGCATTTCACTACATTATTAGATTTGATCCACTTATCGTAAGACTGCTGCCGCTCGGCAGTAGCGTCAGCAGCTGGGACTGGTGGACAAGGATCAGTAAGGACAAACTTGTGTTCTTCCGCAACAAGGATATAATCCAAATTACGTTTCCATTCAAGGAAATTCGGACCATTGAGAGGATATTGAGCGAGGATATTAAAGACATTGTTCATAGACTTATCTGAAAACAAATAAGCGAACTTAAAGTGAGCACATACTACGAACAATTGAAACAAATATGCATAGAACCTTTAGATAAAACAATGCAATTTGCTTCCGCCAATTGCCCAAGCTAATTTACCGCAAGCTACTTGAGTAGACGTTTACGGCAAACGCTCAACCAGACCAAAATAGGTCCTTTAATTTCTTAACATGCCAGGTATCTTTAGCAAAAGAAATTAATATTGGAGATCTTAAGACCATGTTCACCTATCCGGAGCAGGGACATCATTCATGAGTTATACTCCAGGCAACATCTAAGCCAAAAATAACCACAAGCCTAACTCCAGATGTTTAGAGCGATTTAGCATACGTACTGGACCCATGCCGCATGCCCCTCACATCCTTTGTTATCTTATTTAATTTAATCTTAGAGACCAGTGAAAGTTGTCTCAATGCAAGCTACTTGAGTAGACGTTTGCTCAGAGGCTCCCACTTCTCATCTCAAACTAAATGTTTTATTTAGAAACCTCATCGCAGTAGAACTGGTGAGGGACCTCTAACGCAAGCTACATGAGTAGACGTTTACGCTTCAAGATGTCTCACTTCCAGTGAGAGGTCGTATTTGTGGAGGTCTAATGATCTTGGTTAGAAAAGAACCAAAATCCAGCTTAGTATTTTTAAATTCTAAAGGTTTCATGCGCACACATTATTTTATGTACCATAAACTGTGTCACATCTAAAATTCCATCATAAATGAATATGATTCTGGAATTTATAGACACAATTTAAAACATAAAATAAATCACATAAAGCATGCTTGATAATTTAAAAATTGCAACATGCTTAAACAGTAAATAATTAAAGCAAATAATCATGCTTCCTATTATTTACTAGTGCGCACATAATAAATCACATCAATACGAGAAATAATTAAATAAACAAATAAAATTTCTCGTTGCCCCTCCGATGTAATTACAACTGAAAAATAATTAAATATAATCTATTACAAGAATTATTTTCAGTACAAATCTTCAAACTGGGCCTCCATTGGACTTGAAATCTGATTTGGATTTGCATCAACAACAATTTGGGCTTCAATTAGGGTTTCAGGCCCAGAGGGGAGAGCCAAACCCTAATTTCAGACTGCGGGCCGCCTCCGGGCTGAGCGTGGCTCGGGCTTGGAAACCCTAGATGCAGTACCAGCCGCCACCTTCACCGCAGCCACCGACGCCGCCTTTCCGGCCGCAACTCGCAGCAGCCACCTCGCCTGCTTCACCCGCCGCCAGCCCAACCGGTCGCGCCTGCCGCTGTCGCCATTTTTGGCGACTAAGACACGCGAGGAGAAGCAGCACGGCCGCGCGGCTGTGCGCGGCCACTGTGACCACCGCCGTGCGTGACTGCGTGCGCGGCTTCCTCATCCGACAACGTTGTCATCGTGCAGCGCGGTCCGCAGATGAAGGTGGCCACGTGAACGCCGGCGAAGGTGCGACCCAGCCGCGCGCAGCACAGGTCTGCCGCGCGCCGCTGCCACCCTCGCACATTGCTTTCATCGTTGCGCGCAGCTGAGTAGTCAGCACCACCACCGCGACTTCATCCGCCCGCCTCTGCCGGCGGTTGCAGCAGTGGATGAAAAATTGAGCGCAACCCAGCCACATGACTGAAACCCTAGGTTTCAGCCTGCCGCCGCCACTCGCCACCGCACGCCGCAGCCCGTTGCTGCCGCCGGCGCAGCCACCGGCGAGTTCTGGTGGGTGAAGGGCTGAACCCTAATCATGTCGCCTTCATTGTTCTTCGTTCTTCTTCCGGATCCAATTTCACAGGTTTGAAAAATAAAGAAAATACAAAAAATAGATCTAAATCTATTACATGATTTTTCCTATTAAATCTAACCACAAATTTTCTCGTGGTAAAAAACAGATCCAAAAATAAGAAGGCCACGAGAACAAAAACATCCACGACAATTTAAATCCATCCATGAACATACATATTTATTTAATCTCAATTTATCCAAGATAGAGCCTAAGAACATGAACCTCGCTCTGATACCGATTGTAGGGTTTGAGTCTATGATGGGCAACATGAATTGCCATTATTAAATTTTTGTCAAGGATCGTTCTTAGGATACCAGGAATAAATTTCAATTAAATAAACCATGCAAACCTATGCATGCTCCTACAAAATTAATTGCAGAGGATGGAATTTAGGAATACCTGATCTTCACCGTTTTATCTACAGATCTAGATCGAAACTAATAACGATGAAGTAAATCTGGATCTGAATCTGAACAATTGCGTTGGACGTTGTTCCTACAGATCTGATCTTCATTGCTCCTTGGAAATCAAGTGAGGATTATCTACCAAGTTGGATCCGAGATCATGAGAAATCGATCAGTTTCTCCCTCTGGATCAGCCGCGTTGTTCTCTCTCAATTTGCTCAATATACTGAAAATGACTTGATCTGATAGAGAAAAGGCATATATATATAGTGTTAGGGTTTTGAGAAACCCTAATCCTAATGGGCTTGAGCAGTTCATGGGCCAGACCAGGGATCAGATGCAAATAATAAAGTGGGCCCTCTTTAATAATTAATTCTTCCTTGTTCAACCCAGAACATAATTAATTAATAAAACATTGTTTTAACCTTCACCACGGTAACAATGCTGACTCACCCCTTTATTACCACGTTATTAGGAACGGGTTGCACCAAACTAACATGATCCACATATTTAAGTTTTTGGACATTCATTAATTAATTTGGTTTATGACAATCAGCCACAATTTATTAATCTCTTATTTCCTGAGTAATACCACTCACTCCGTTTCAATTATGCCTAAATTAAATAATTCAACTTACAGGGTTTAGCATAATGAACCTTGTGAGCTCCTCAGGGAATGTCACCATTTTGAAACGGATATGCTTACCTAAACGTACAGCCTAAGCAGACCACACAAATTGCCAACACCCAAAATACGGGTATAAGAGTACATGTAAGACTCGCCACCATGGTAAATCAAAGTGTGGTCAATCTGTGTGTGCCACTTATCCTTCAGTTAGGTTTAAGATCATAGGAAGTATGTTAGGGATCTGACTCATTCATATGTCAATGAGAATGGCACATTCCACTGTTGATCCTATCAATACATAACCATGTACCAACACATCAAGTAGCTAGGATAAGCTCCCTTATGAACCGATGTGCCGCAGCTTAGACCGACAACCTATCCAGGGACTGTCTCAGCTGTGATACTGTTTATATCTCGCTAGGTCAAACGATTCATATGATCCTCTGTGATCTCCTACACACCATATGGTCATCCCTATAGGCGAGATAATAGGATATTTTGGTTCATTGTATGTTTGTTTCATTAAACAGCGAGCATCCTTGTAGCGACACATATATGAAGACCAGTGTACAAAACACTTAATCATATATGCTTTCAGTATACAATCCCAACAGTGATTTCCTCTCCCTTCTCTTCCCTTAAACCTGACCCGGATTTTCTAGAGAACTGTTTACTACACTCTTTGTTTTCATCTTAAGATTTGGATGAGGTGGACGATGAGCTTGTGGATTTGGTGATGGAGCTAGATGTGTTCGAGGAAATAACCCGAGAAAAGGAGAACAAACGGGAGCAGTTAACAAGCCGACATAGCCAAAACATGAAGGAAAATGAGGAAGTACATCCACATCGATTGTTGCAGGAGGCATGTCGAGCGATGCAGTAACAAGAGCTACATCGATCGACACCAAATCCACGTCGATCGATGTAGGAAGGAGAGTTGACACAAAAATATTTGTCGATCGAAACATCATGACGTGGAAAAGGGATCGCTGCAATGTCATCCACGTCGATCGATGCACATCACACATCGATTGATGCAAGTCTGGAACCGCAGCTTTCTAACTCCGATCCACCTATTTTGGAAGTCAAACCACTCCTAGCATACCTCAGGTACGCTTTTCTGGAATACAATGATACTTACCCTGTTATCGTTTCCGCTTACCTGGCACAGGGTGAACTGGATAAACTACTTTGAGTCCTGAGGAAGTACAAGTCCGCCATTGGGTGGACTTTAGGAGACATCAAAGGGATCATTCCTTCATTATGCATGCACAAGGTCATTCTGGAGGAAGACGCCAAGCCAAAGAGACAAGCACAACGAAGACTAAACCCGATCATGCAAGAAGTTGTGAAGAAGGAGGTCTTGAAGCTCCTAGATCACGACATGATCTACCTGATGCAGTATATTTTATCAAGTAAAAAATATCGAACACAGAGACTCAACTCGCCTGTTGCTTTGAGTAAAAGGGATTGATTTATAAGCTTCAATATCTAGACGCGATAAAATAACTTTGAATGATCAATTATAAACTACCTAAAACTCTAAAGATTAATTCAAATAACTAAATAAAATACCAAACAACTAATGTGAGATTACCAAAGAGAAAAAAGTCGAGGAATTTAGGATGAATTGAGTAGATTAGGAATATGTTTGGACTTGTTAACACTACGAACCAATTTCCGTTAAATAGTTTGGATCAATTCGCTTACTCTAGTTATTACCCTTAGTACCGGTGCAACAACAGAAGATTAAACTTAATCTCAACCTAAGTCTAGGTTTATTGACTTCAATTAACTCCTAAAAGCTCAAGAATTAGAGACCTAGATATCAAATCACCTATCCTCTAAGTGAAACGACACCCAATTATTATTGCAATCCCCTCTAATTAACAAGCCTATCAAAGTAGTTCATTGAGGCATAATTTCCAACACGTGGTGATCAAATATGCAAGGAACACAAATTCAATACCACAACAATAATCAAACCATGGAAATTCAATTAATCAAATCCAAACAATATTCAAAATCGTCCCTAATCACATCCTAATCCTCAACAATGAGTTTAGCTACTCATGAATATAATGAAAAACATCAATATCTCAAAAAGAAACATAGAGGAAACAAATAACAAGAAATCTTAGGCTTTGGAGATGAATATTCAATTCTAGCTTCGATTCCCTCCTTCAATCTTCGATTCCAAGCCCTTGAACTCGTGTTTTTTGCTCCTCCTTCATGTTTTTTTCTCTCTAGGGTAAAATAATATCGAACCCCTATTTTTTGATCTCCCTCGACCTTTTATAGCTGAAAAATCCGCAGCCTCAGTAATTCGGTCCCGAGCGGGACCTCCTTTGAAAACCTTCCTCCCGAGCGGAATGAAAATTGAGTTGTTACCAAAAATCTCGTCTGGTCCCGAGTAGGACGTGTGTTCTGAACGGGATAGGCTTGTCCCGAGCGGGACAAACTTCGACTTCACAAAAACATGCTAAATTTCCGAGTACCGAGTGGGATGGCTGCCTCCTGAACATTGGTCCCGAGCGGGACGGATGTATCCCGAGTGGGATGTCTGTCCCAAATGGGACAGGTCTGTCCCGAGTGGGATGGGTCTGCTCCTTAGCCAAAATTTGCTCCAAAACTCAGATTTCATGCTCGTTTCATGTCCTGCACACTCAAACACCTCTCGAACACCAAGTGAAGGTAAAATCAATCAAAAGAAAACATATGTGTGTGATTAGTGCACCTAATTCACATTAAATCATGCAATTAAACATTCTAAAAATAGCGCAAATTACACACATAACAAACCCCCCAAACTAAAGCCTTTGATTGTCCTCAATCAAAAACAAGAAACTAGATTTTCATTCACTTGGTGCAATGTTTCACGGCTCATAGCTATCTATCAATGCATATTTCGATTTCACAAATTTGTCATTATCCACCATTTTTTTATTAATACAAAGATCTCAACCTTACCGGCATGTGATCATAAAAGGGTGTAACACTCACACTCAGTTGTATAGGGTTAATTTTATTTCTCTCAAGCACAAGTGCACAAGCTTCATTCATATTGTTCATCTCTACCACACTTGTTCACATTGAAACATCGTCCTAGAATCAAATAGGACTTTAATCGGGTTGTAACATGGCTTACTAATAGGTAGGGTGTTTTAGGCTAAAGTGACTCATTCATCCCCGTTCCTCTATTCTCAACATTCAACCACTCAACTTTCAACAAGGAATTATAACTTTTGTACCATAGTCTAATAATTTCTCACTTTTCATTGCTTGATATGCAAACTAACCTCTTCTTTCTCTTTTCTCTCTCTTTTTTTTTTCATATATTCTTTCTACAACCCCATAAGATTTGCCAACTGGTTATTTTCTTTTCACTCACAATATTCAATCCCCAACACTTCATTTCTTCTTCTCTCAAACCTCATCCCAATCCTCAAACTTGTTACTAAGCATATATGAAAGAATTAAAGGCTCAACTTAGCTACAAAACAACGGTTAGGATAATTTTATTTCCACTTTATTCTCCAAAAAATATCAAAGGTAGGTACTAAGAAGGAATGGCCTAAGATCATTTTCTAGTTCAATGTGACATGTAAAACAAAGTGGTATCGACAGACTCTACTTATTCCACTTGTGCCTCTCCTCTCACAACCGATCAATAATGAGGTATAAGGACTCATTAGGCTCAAAACTCACAAGTTCAAAGGTGTTGAGTTCTAAGCCTTAATATAACATGAAGTCAAGTGCAAAATTTGCTCAACCTACACATGCATCAACATCTAGTTATTCCGCCCTATCATAAGCTCAAATGAAATCAAATCATGTTCATGCCTCATCACGAATTCAATCTTATGTCTAAGTTTATCACAATCAAGCACACTTCACTTGCAAGCACATAAACTCAAAATAAATCATTCAATTCATGCTAGTGTGAGAATTAAGTGTTAGAGTTTGTGTACCCCACTTCCATCAGTTTTACAAGGTGGAATAAAAAAACCTGGCATGGTTCTGACTGTTTAAGCTCTATCCACCTATTCCAAATCACCACAGAAAACAACAAAACCAACAATTCTCAAAATATCAATTACTCAAACAAGATTCAGATCATATCATTATACAACCCCATCGAATGACTCAAAGCAACAAAATAAGACTAAAGAGTAAAACAAACTAAATAAAAGTAGAGAAAAGATAAAGCAATCTAAAATAACAAGTAGGGAAAAGAGAAAACCGACGTCCGTCCTACCCCCCCAAACTTAGTCTAAACACGACTAAGTTTGAAAAGACGGAAAGGCGGTGATCATTGCTGGTTCGGGAACAAATACATTGAGCTAGGGTTGCCTCCCAAGAAGCGCTTCATTTATCATTGGGAGCTGGACGAACTTACCTCCTTACCATCATGCGAGGGAAATTTCATTCACAGTCCGAGGTGTCTCGGAAGTGTGAAATCTCTTGACTCGGTGCCCATTCACCTTAAAGCAGTGTCCATCTTCTGTCTTGAGTTCCAGTGTACCATTCTCGAACACTTCGTGCACCTAGTACGGACTTGACCAACGAGAACGGAATTTACCCGGAAACAATTTTAAGCAAAAATTTAACAAAAGAACCATATCACCTTTGTAAAAATGCTTCACTCTAATATGTTGGTCATGAAACCGTTTAGCTCTCTCTTTGCATATCTTCGTGTTCTCATAGGCCTCTTGTCTCCATTCTTTGAGCTCTTTCAACTTCTGCACCCGATCCCCCTGAGCTTTCAGAAATTCCAAGTTCAAAGTTTTGATGGCCCAAAATGCCTTGTGCTCAACTTCAACCGAAAGATGGCAGGATTTGCCATAAACCAACTGATACGGGGACATGGCAATTGGGGTCTTGAAGGCTGTCCGGTAGGCCCACAAAGCCTCATCAAGTCTCTTGCTCTAGTCCTTCCGAGTCAACACCGTCTTCTCTAGCACCTGCTTAATCTCCCGGTTGGCCAATTCTACTTGTCCATTGGCTTGTGGGTGATAAGTTGTTGTAACTCTTTGCCTCACTCCATACCTCGCCAAAAGTTTATCCATGAGTTTTTTGCAGAAGTGACTGCCTCTATCACTCACCAAGGCCCTAGGAATGCCAAATCAAGCTACTAAAGCCTGCAAAAACTTCAGCACCACTTGAGAATCATTAGTAACAGTGGGTATGGCCTCAACCTATCGAGACACATAATCCACAGCAAGAAGAATAAACTTGTAACCGAAAGATGGTGGAAATGGACCCAAAAAGTCAATGCCCCAAACATCAAATATGCCTACTTCAATAAAGATCTTTTGAGGCATCTCATTCCTTCGGGTTATATTCCCCATCCTTTGGCATCTATCACATGCTCTAACCATAGCCACACAATCCTTAAACACAGAAGGCCAATAAAATCCACAAGCGAGTACCTTCAATGCGGTGCGGTTTGCACCAAAGTGACCCTCAATTAGGAATTATTTTGTAATTCTCCCTTTAGGATCAAATTTTGTAATAGACTTTGTTGAATCAAAGCCTTAGCATTTGGTCGATCATTGTTGAATTCTAGCATAGTCTAGCAACTCTTGTAATGTCCGGTATAAGCTAAGTATTGAGTTGTAATAGATTGGGTTGCTAGAAGTGTTTCTAGCAGATAAAGAATACCGCCAAAGAAGGTTAGCACTTACTAGAAGTCAAGCGATAGCAGAATGATGAGGAGTTAGCATTTGCCAGCACATCGCAGATTGCTAAAGGCGTTAGCAATCAGGAATCGAAGGAATCAGAGATAATGTGAGCAACTACTGAGAAGTCAGCAGTTCGACATCCATCTAGCAGATTGCTAGGGAAGGTTAGCAGTTCATTCGGAAGAAGCTTAGCAAAGCGAGACAACCAACAAGACTGCTACACTACCGTTCTGACAAAAGTACATACAAAGGATAAAAGCCTTCCTGAAGTAGTTTGGAAAGCACTATACGATTCCAGAAAGAACAGAGAAAGTCGAACCACTCTTGGACAAAGGAACCGTTGTGTCTAATGGATATGGAGATTCAATGTTTGAATCTCTAGGTATAAAAGACAAGTCCAAAAGTGAGAGACGACTACTGCTTCAATCACTCTCTACTCACGAACTTATATTCTAGAGATTCCTCAGACAAACAAAGTGAAAAAGTAGTCACGAGAGCATTAACGAGGCAAGAAGAATTTTTAAAGATCTCAACCACCGAGTATCCCCTACATTCAAGATCTGACACTCAATTGGTTCATTGAATCCTTTTTAAGGTTCAATCATTGGGATACCTTCCGATCTTGGAAGCATCCAACAGTCATTTCTAACAAGATCTGACTCCGACAGGCATTTTGCCAAAAACGGATAAGTTTAGGAGAGAACTCTAAAATCTCCCATCACTATCAGCGAAAGACAAGTTTTACGAAGGTGCTGCCCTTGACTTGACTGGAACTGTCGCTGACTAAGGATTACGAAGTAACGGAGGATAGTCGTGGAGTGGTCGGCTCGAACGTTCACTGCCTACTACACGTGAAAGGCGATTCATTGTATTTCGTATACTTTCTTAGTGAATTCTTAGCGTTTCGGCTAAGGAGTGGACGTAGATCTATTGATCGAACCACTATAAATATTGTGTCTTGACTGTGTATTTTTACTGTTTTATTGCTTGTTGATTGAGACTGTTTTGAAACCTAGCAACCAAGTTGCTAGTGTATATCTGCAAGTAAATCTTAAGTCAAATTTGAGCTTAAACTATTTTTGAAAATAACATAAGTGCAAGTGAACGTATATTTATTCCGTTGCATTTCGTGGGTGCTATGAGTTTACACCACAATGACTCTGATAGTAAGGGACCAACAAGTGGTATCATAGCAGGAGGTTAAAAGATCGACTGCTTCTGAGTTGCTTTAAGACCAGATCTATCATTTCTTTGCACTGTCATTGTTTTATCTTGTGTGCCTAGCTCAGGGAAGTATATCTTGCCAAGATGATGAATCATACTCTTCCCCAATACAACAAAGAGAAGTTTGAGTCCTGGAAGAAAAAGGCTACCATCCAGCTTCAAAGTATTCATCCTGAGATGGGGGATATCTTAACCAAAGGTCTGTTGGTCCCGGATTATCAGGGTATAACTTGGCAGCGGAAACTGTGTTAGTTCGTTTCTTGCGCTCTGCTGGTTACTCAGCTGACTGGGACCTTGTCAGCTGGTAAGTCAACTGGCACTCTGAGTACTCAGCTGACTGGCAACTGGCTCGTCAGCTGGTAGCTCAAGACTTGGAATGTTTTTAGCCTTGTTTGCACAGTTATATCAGTTTTCAGATATA